>VZTU01009219.1:50379-66413 GCA_013400835.1 Zapornia atra
CGCTGGGGCAGCTGGTGAAGAGCTGAAGCCCCGTGGGAAAGGACTCATGTTGGAGAAGTTCATGGAGAACTGTCTTTGGGTGGGACCCAAGCTAGAGCAGGGGAAGGGTGTGAGGGAATGCCTCCCCCAACTAAGAAGGATAACAACTCATGAGGAACTGACTGAAACCCCCATTCCCCCATTCTCTGCCCCTCCCCATGCCACACCCTAGGGTGGAAGAAGGGAGTAAAATCATGACTAAAGCGAAGTCTGCTAAGAAGGGAGGGGTAGGGGGAGGTGGTTTAAGGTCTGGTCACATTTCTCATTATCCGACTGGTCTCACTGGGTGTGCAGTGCAGTGTAATAAATTAGAGAGTTTCATTCCTTTATTCCATGTTGAGTCTGTTTTGCCCGTGAGACTATGATCTCTCCCTGTCCTTATCTCGACTCCTAAGTCTCTCAATATATATTTTCTCCCCTGTCCATCTGAAGAGGGGAGTGATAGAGTGGCTTTGGTGGGTGTCTGGCCTCCAGCCAGGGTCAAACCACCACAGAGCCTTTCACTGAACAGCTATGAGGATCTGCAGACACTTTGTAACCTTTAAACACTTTGTTATGTATGAAAGCAGCTTTTTCCATAAAAACATTCTTCCTGCAGGTTCACTGTTTCATAAAATACCTTTTTACTGTTATCATCTTTTGTATGATCATCACTATGCCACACCAGGGAAGCCTTAGGCCTGATCTGCATATCTAAACAATATCAGTCTTCCAACTGGCATCATATATATATATATATAAAATATATATATCAAGCCCATCTATTTTAACTTCATCCACAACAATTTCATCCTCACCAAATCACAGATCAAACAACAAGCACCCAGGTACTTGTATCCAAGCACCAGAATATCAGGCTCTTCAGGAGTCACCTCGAGAAAATAGACTTTAACCTTCCCACAAAGCTAGTGTGGGTTCCTAGGCTACACTAGAAAACACAGATGACAGCTGGACTGAAAACTTGGATTCCCTCATTGATTTCTACCACAAATGCAGCAACCAGAATTGTCCATCAAACTATCTCTGGAAAACTTACATCAGCATTGACTTTCTAGACACCAAGGTCAACATAAAAAAAATAGCAACCTTCAAACTACCATATGCAGAAAATCCACAGACCAACACACCTCCTTCCAGAAACCGTCAGCTACCCCAAGGACACTAGCAAAACTGATATACAACCAGCCCACAGACATCACCTCACTTGCTCTGAAGAGAACATTCACGATGCTCTCACAAAGCTACAGTAACAGTCCTCTAGAATCACGTATTTGAAGAAGCCAGCTAAAACTTGTAACTACAATACAGGGAGAAAATCCCCTACTCAGTATCACGTACAAGAAATGTACACTGGAAAATGTTAGCAAGCTGCAACTTACGTTGGAACAAAATCATACCTTGAAATGATTTTTCCTTGAAACACCCCTCCTTCTCTTCAAACAGCAGTCATCACCATTATCTCTGACACCAAAAGCAAATTTCCAGCAGACCAGCATATGCTGGCTGGAACCAGATAGGTTGAGAAACTCAGATCCAAACCTTGCCACAACCCTCACGGTAAATTCCTGCTACACCAGAAAGACCAAAATGCACCCATCCTACACATGCACACCCTGAAATGTCATAGGCATCACACAATGCATTCACTGCTCTTAGGGAGCTCTGTGGGTGAAACCAAACAACCACCATGTGCTACCTCATTAGGAAAGAACAACACCACCCAGTTACCAGTTGGAAAATTATGCTCCCAAAATAACTACTGAGTCTCCAATGCCTCAGTCCTTAAAATCTAAGATCAATGATGGGAAAGAGAACAAAATGTATAACTCTTATCAGGTACCAGACACTGTATCAGATGGGTTTGACAAAGACCTTAGCGTTTCCCCACATTCCAAGTCTTGCAGAATTTCAGTAGGAATTACCACTTCCCCCCGATCATTTAGCTTCTGTCACCTCTTATAATCTTAACAGTGTCAGGATCATACCCTGCTCCCAGTTTAGCAAATACTTTCCCCTCAAATGCCCAACTAATTAAAACAGTTAAGTACAATTCAGAGCATTTAACTACAATTACCTCCACATTTTCTCTGCATTTTGGACCCAAAGAGTAGCTCATCTACCTGAAAGTGAATCTACTTTATCCAGATGGATCTGTGTGCTTAATAAAAGACAGTTTCTTCCTAAAAAACGTGGCTTTCCGTGGACAGTGTAAGGACTAATGGCAGAGGTACCGGTTCCTGCGAACAAAGTCCTGGCTCTACAATGTGAACTCTTGGCCCCTGAGCAGAAAATAGCTCTTTGTGATTGTCTACAAAATCTTTGTGCTGCAGGAGACTCGACCATGATTATGGTACCTTTTATGATGAGATTGTGTAGGTGCTAGGATTTTTTAATAGTTTTTGCTTTGAAGCAAAACAGGAAGCATAGTGTTTACATAAAAGGCTGTGTTGAAAGTAGGCTCTCATTGCAAAGTCAATTCTCATTGTGAAGTCGAAAGTCTTGAAAAATCTGAAAATGTCAAAGAGCAGCAAACCTGCAGGTCAAAGGAAAACACTAGAAAAAAAAAAGTCCCTCTAATATTTTTGTTTCTTTTCCTTCAAAACAGGGAGAAGCACTCGAAGCTCTCCCAACCTACACCTTCCGATGATGCAGCATTTATTAACTCAAGAGACATTATGCAGCTGAAATATTCCATTTCATTAAAACAGTAAGTGCATCCATCCAACTGCCTCATATTTGTAACAGGCATTGTAAACAAATAGGATAGTCTTACACCGTTGGGATTTTATTCTGGGGAGAGATGTTCATAGCTAACTCCCCTGCTATTACTATTGCTTGGGCAATTGTTGGCAAAATAATTATAACAGCAAAAGATTGTTTTTGACCTGGCACAAATGTTTAACTGAGATGTATCAGTTTTGAGGTTTCCAAGGAACAGAGCAGACTTCTTAGGGGATATAAAGAATCTTCTACTGAAACTCTCATCTGCCAAGTGTGGATCGGGGCATTTTGATGCAAGTAGTGAAAATACAGAGAGGGGTGTTTTCATATATGTAAGGAGGAAACAAAACAGCCTCCAAAATTATCATGAAATGGACTTAGAATTTTTTCCCACTTCTCCAGATGCTATGCAGCGATTAATATAAGGAAATGTGGAAGCGTAAAAAGAAAGGTGGCAAAATATGACAAACAGCACAGAATGCTTTTATTTAAAATAGCCCTTTAGAAAAGGCTGGGAAACCACAATTGATATACCAGGAAATAATTGCTGTATTTGAAAACAGTGGAAAAATGCATTAAAATGTCATTTAAATTTCCCAGTGAATTGTCATTCCACTTCTTTCTAGTCTAGTGGGTATGACGAAGGTCAAAACAATGAAGCTGATTTTCAAAACTCAACAGAAATAATTAGTATATTAAAGTATTTTATGATTATGTAAAAACTCTTAAATTAAGGTAGTAGAAATAGCTTTTTTCCCCTGTTCAGGAGAAAATATATATACTTGAAATTAAATTATAGTTATGCTCTTACATTGTTTTAGAACTGAAGTCAGCAACAGGGTATTGTGGAAAATACTGGGCAATAAGTAATAGAACAGTTCGTGTCTGTCTACATTTGAGAAACCCAAAAAAACCTTATTTAGCTTTGTGGTTAAAAGTCCCCAAAGCCTGTTAAAAAGCTCAAAGAAATTGGTGAATATATTTTTCAGGACTTTAGTAGGTTTTGGATCAGGTTTCTCCAGTCAGGAGGTTCAAATTTGTTTTATATGATTTTTGCACAATTAATTTCTGCATTGTACAGACTTCACACATTGGGATTACATCACCTCAAGGCCTCTTTTGCAGAAGAGATACTTTCTGGTTATTTCTTTAATCCAGATATGCTGAAACATTTCTGAATAGAAAATATTCCTGTAGCATCACTTGACTATTATAGCACAGCTCTTTATAATGCCAAAGCTTTGAGTATCCCCAGCTAGACAAGGTCCACGACAGAGCTACATGTAGAGCTGTGATACTCTTCTGATGCCTCATGAGTTGGAGTCAAAAGACAAATGGGAGTCCATCCCAGTGATTACCATCCATCCCAGGGGCACAGGCAGTGCAGCGCTTTGATCAGAAGAACTTGATACTGGATAAAGTTACTCTGGTCAAACTCTAAATTCAAAGTGTTTCAATTTTTTTTTCCCCAAATAAAACAAAGCACCATACAATGCAATAAATTTATTAAAGCACTGCAGAAATAATATTTTTCATTAAATAGTGTTGTCAGAATTAGTTGACCACTTCTTACTTGCACTGAACAACCTTCCCTCACCATGACTTTATGATGAAATACATGCAGCCCTAAGCTTTTATTAAGACAATATGCCTAAAATTGAAGATTCTAATTTACAGTTAGGAGCTATATACTTTTAACCTTCTTGTGGCTGTCTTCCAAGCTGCTGCTACACATCTACTGCTTTCAGCACTGCCTAGAAATAGTGGAATTTCTCCCATACCAAAGAAGAACCTGCTGCTGTTGGTACTAATCAGATTTAGTTAAGATGCATAGAATTGAAAACAAATCATTTGTTGACAGCATTTGTGCTGAAGGACAGTTTCCTCACACAGGAAGATAAGAAGAGCAGTACTGAGTCAGAGATCCATCTAGCTCACACTGGCCTATGTGGGTGGCAGCTGCTGCAAAATGGGAGTAGCCATGTCCAGCTGTGGAAAGCAGTGTGGCTAGCCCAAGCCCTGCTCTTTGAAAACCAGACTGCAGTTCCCTGGGGTCTGTCCTTCACAGGGATGGCTTTGTTAATCAAGTGGCGTCTGGAGCTCCAGCCACCACGCTGGAATTTCTGGGTCTGAGACTCTTGAACTGGCTGGAAAAGTGGTTCAGGCCAAAAAAAACCCAACTAACCACCCAAATCCAGGATCATGCACGAGCACCTGCAGTTCACCATCCACAGTGACAAGGAATAGAACAGTTGCATGCTCATTCAATATCCAGGCTTTGTTGCTGCCCAAGAACCCAATAGCCGCAAAATTAATAGTGAGTAAACCCAATTAAGACAAGAGAATAACGTTCTGATTTCAGAAGCAGCATTGACCAGTAATTTATGCCCAGGAAAAAAATAAAAGAACAGGGCAAGCATGTAATTAGACTTCCCAATACACTCCAGCAGCTTGTGGCTCAAAGCTGTTCTAAGCCAGCAGTGGTAATTTTTGTGTTTAAGGCTGTGTCTGAAGATGCCTGAGGATTCTGATGGTGTGTGTACATGTGATGGAGCCTCAGTGGGACCTGAGTCTTGGATGGGGCATGGACAAGTGGATGTGATACAAAAAAGAAAAGGCACAACACAGCAGCGATTACAACAGAGAATATGAGTCAGAAGCTGTCAGACATGCCCAGAAGTGCTTGTGGCTCACAAGAGGGGACACGAAGTACCAGATGATGTAGTAAAGATCCCTTAGTGAGGGAACTGAACAGGGAAAACCTAGAAACATTTAAGTAGTGGATGAAGACCCATGGGAATAGAGCAAGACTGAAACACCGGAGGTCAACACAACAGAAAAGCTTCTTAAAAAGCAACATTCCTAAATATGACTGCCAGTGTTAGTACTAAGTACAAAGTGGTATTTGGAAGGAAATTGATTGAGATATATTAACTTTCCATTTGATGTAGACAAATCTTTATCTTGTGAAGAGGACATGACATTCCCAGGGCCTATGGGAAGAGGATCTCCTTTTGGAAGGGAGATTCTCATTTTGACAGTGCTCTCATCTAATCCCAACAAATTTCACAAACTACTTTTTTCCCATTCATCTCACTGACACCAGTCATGTCAGTAGGTGCTCTCAGAGCACTGGACTAGGCTTGGCACAGAACAGAGCTTGTGGAGGAGAGACTGGGCTCTCCCACAGGCACAGCTTTATCATGGATTCGACCACTCCACAGGATGTGGGAGACTTGCCTTCACATTCCTCTTTTGCCAGTGGCATTCAAGCCCACACATATTCCAGGATCCCCAAGAAGAAATCCTAACCACAGATCTGTGTGCTGGCTGAAGGATGGGCTCTCCCAGTTTGCATGAAAGTTTCAAGGATTTAGAAGAGGAAAGGAAAAGGGAGGAGGAGAATATCTATGGGGACAGGGCGGGGGAGGTGTTGCCAGAAAAAGAACAATTTGCCTTAGAGATAATACAGATCTATCTGGAACATCCGTCTTCATCTCTCACTTCCTCTTTGCTCCGTATATTTCAGTGGTTAAAGCTTGGGGCAGGAGCATCTGGATTCAATTCTGCCTCTGTGAAGGAAGGCACTGCAGCATGTCCCACCTCCCCGGAAAGGAATACAATTATCTGCTCTCCTGATGTGGGAGCAAAGGAATTTGTATAAGCCCACCTGTGAGAGCCATTCTATATTGCTTGGAATAATTAGAAGGAGAGACAATCAGGGTTTTCTGACTTAAGTAGGATGTCTACTGCAAAAAGGAGACAGCATGATTTGGAGAATGATTTAATGTAAATTATGGTGTGATGTTGAATGTGTATCCTGAAAGCTGGGATACAGCACTGAGGTGTCTCTCTTTGTAGATGCCCACCCTGATTACCAGCCTCTCTCCCTCCTTTTCTGCTTTTCCCCTGCAACACTGGGGAACTTGCTGCTCAGCACTGGTCCCTGAGAATTTGATTCCAAGTACCTTCTGCGGAGAATGGACTACAAACCTGGTTCAGGACAGTGTTGGCCAGTGCTTTGGCAAGGATCACATGAAGTTTGGTATCACAGTGTACCTAATACTGTAGCTATGTCAATAGCAAAGAAAGGCACTTGTACTTTTCATCTTTTCTTTGTAATAATCAGTTATCAGTAGGTCAGTGGTGCTAAAACTTGTATAAGCTCTTCAACGAGTGCACCAAGAGTGCACAGAATCAGCAACAGGTTTACGTGCACTGGAAATAGAAACCTACTCCCTCACCATCATTTACCTTGGGGCCTGAAAAAATAGGGTAGTTTCTTCACAAATGGCTACTTGCTGATGATTACACCCTATTCTGCTTCACCATGCAAAACCACGATAAAAGAATCAACAGAAACAGGGAACACTGCTGTTTGTTCTGCCACACTTTTGAAGATCTGGATCCTAATTACATATCATAAAATACTTTGATGCCTCATATAAAAGCAAAGTGTGAAAGTAACACTTCGCTAGTTGAGAACTTCCTACTAATTATAGTTTGAAATGTTTGTATTTGCTTTATTTACCCAAAGGCAATTATCACCAAGCTGGTGAAGTTGGGTGAGACTCCAAATACAATGCTCTTGTTCCAGTTCAGTTTCTACGGGGGGGCAGGGTTAAGGCTCCAGTGAGATCTCACAGTCTGTCCCAGTCTGGTACCACATTCAAGGGAGACAATTTCAAACTGGAAGGAGAACAGATAAATCCTATTATAATGTCAGAAGAGTGGGGAGGCTTCAAAGTCGAGGCTGAAGGAATATAATTGCTAGGTATAATTGCTATGTATATACATTAGGGATATGAGAGAGGAAAAAGTGCTTATTTATGCATCCCAACAAAGAGAAACTGCATCCCAACAAGAAAAAAGTTGGGCAAAAATCCCTGGAGGTCTGCATGGATGAACAAGGAGCTACTGGAAAAACTCAAATGCACAAAGGAAATCTACAGAGTATGGAAGCAAGACAAGTGGTCTGGGAGGAATACAGAGAAAATGAGCAGCCAGGGATCACCTTAGGAAAGCTAAAGCCCTGACAGAATTAAATCTGTCCAAGGACATCAAGATAAGTTTCTATAACTATGTCAGTGATTAAAAAAAAAAACAAACCAGGAAAACCTGGTTACCCAAGATATGGAGAGGGCTGAGGTACTCAATGATTTTTTTCCTCAATGTTCACCAACAAGGGCTCTAACGATACTGCCCAGGACACAATAGGCAAAGGCAGGGACTAGGAGAATGAAGAACCTCCCGCTGTAGGGTGATTGGTGACAGCCAACATGGCTTCACTAAGGGAACATTGTGGGTTGGACAAGGGGTAATGGCTTTAAACTAAAAGAGGGTAGATTTCTCTTAGATATTGGAAAGAAATTCTTTGCTGTGAGGGTGGTGAGACACTGGCACTGGTTGCCCAGAGAAGGTGTGGCTGCCCACTCCCTGGCAGTGTTCAGGGCCAGGCTGGATGGGGATTTGGGCAACCTGGTCTAGAGGACGGTGTCTCTGCCCATTGCAGGGGGTTTGGAGCTAGATGGTCTTTGAGGTCTTTTTGAATCCAAACCAGTCTGTGATTCTGTGGTTCTATGATTCTATAAACTAAAGGTCTGCAGGCAAACAAATGGACACAAACTCTCACGGAATATATTTAAGCAGGAAATCGGAAGGCAGATTGCACAGCACAGAATTATTTAGGTTGGAAAAGACCTTTGAGTTCATTGAGTCCAAACATTATCCTAGAACTGTGAAACCCACCACTAAACCATGTCCCTAAGCATCACATCTACATGTCTCTTAAATACCTCCATGTGGTGACTCAAACACTTTGTTAGGCAGCCTGTTCCAATGCTTGGTAACAGTTTTGGTGAGGAGATTTTTCCTAACATCCTGCTGAAACCTCCCCTGGCACAACTTCAGTCCATTTCCTCTTGCTACCTAAGAAAAAAGGAACAACATCCACCTCACTACAGCCTCCTTTTTGGTGGTTATAGAGAGTGATATGGTCTTCCCTCATCCTACTTTTATCCAGACTAAACAACCCCAGTTGCCTCAGCCACCCCTCATATGATCTGTTCTCTAGAACCTTCACCAACTTTGTTGCTCTTCCATCCATTTAAGGAGCAATGTTCTGGAATAACCTACCAGTTACAGCAGAGGAGGCAGACAACCTCTTTAGAAAGACTTATCTTTCTAGAAAAACTAGTGAGAACCTCTCACAAGATAAACTTAATCACTTAATCCATGAAAGGGATTATTTAAGTATTCTGTACATTTTTGCAAGGGGCTATTTTAGAAGGTCTTTTCCAGCTCTTCTTCTGCATTGACTTCTGCTTATGGATGTCAAGCACTTTCTAATACTAAGGAGAAGATACTGCTCTGCTTATGCAAGATGCATGTACCTTGAAGCATATGGTATTGTCCATTTTGTCCATATATGTATCGTCCATCTGGTCATAAAAATGACATCTGGTCATTGTTATCAACATGAATGGAGAGGGTTGGAGGCTGAAACTGCAATACGAGGCTGCAACTTAAAACTCTACGCTGCTTTCTTCCCTCAGTGACCAGTCCCTGTTTTACCTCTAATTGGCTCATCAATTGAATCCCACAAAGAAAAGGGGTTTACCCTTGCAGTAAACATTTTGTGAATTGGGAAGTGAATCTGGAAAGGAGTAGAAGGAGAATTCTGCTTCATGAAAATGCTCTGGCATCGGAGCCAACAAGTACTGCAAGTTCTTGGACTGTATATGCAGGTGATGGTTTTCCATGTCTTTCCCTGGCAAAATGTCAACAGCTTAGCCAGCTTAGCATTTTTACCTATTTCTGTTCTCCAGACACCTAAACCAACATTTGGTCCAAGGTTCATCTCTAATTATAAGAGTCATCATTAATTAAATGGCAATTTTTCAATCCCATCATCATACTGACAGCAGAGTTCAGGAAGTTCATGAACTGGTTCCCCACAGTTATCTTGAACATGAACTCACTGTTTAGTCAATGGCTTAGAAAAACAAGGTTGGACAGCTGGTCTCTGTGCTAGTTACCACAGTCTCAGGGCAGGGACAGAGGAAATTTAGAGAGTATTTCCAAGTACAGTCTGACAGATTATTCAAATCTAGAATACATTCGCATAGGCGTTTGGTATTATTTGCTCTGGAATTTAATGTACACTGTAATATGCTCCCTGTTTTATGAAGTGTGAAGTCTGACATCTGAAATTAGTGTTATTTCATAGCCCTGTATCCAATTGCTACATCTGGCTGTGTCATGTAGTCTGGGGAAATGCCCTACCACAAGGACTTGAGCCACAGAGGATGGTGAGACAGATGAAGCTAGATAATCTTTTTTATGTCCATGATGGTCAGTCTTTCAACACCAAGAAGAACTAAGACAAATAAACAGAAATGGGAGACACTATAATTAATGGCTCCAGTATACAATAAATCCAAACAG
Source organism: Zapornia atra (assembly GCA_013400835.1). NCBI lineage: Eukaryota > Metazoa > Chordata > Aves > Gruiformes > Rallidae > Zapornia > Zapornia atra. Next base: position 60,586 of record VZTU01009219.1, read on the forward strand.
CTTCTTATTTTCAAACCGTGGCTCGCTTCAGACTAATATGAAAGTTTAGAGGGCAAAAAAGGTAACCTAGTCTTTCCTCTCAGCTATTGAATTGGATCTTTCTGACAGAACCACTTTCAAACTAAACAGGCACGTAGACAGAGCAGTCCCCACACCTAAGGTGTCTGTATATATGTACATACATGTCTGTGCCAGTATGTCATTTGAGAGGCTTCTTCCTCTTCCAGTGTTTCCTCATCCTAAAAAAACATCATGCCCTCACGCTATAACTGTTTAAGAGCATTTCAAAAATGTTGCCACGTGGACTTAGGCATCCAATACAATTTAATCCTGCTCTTTTTTTTTTCTTTTCTTTTTTTGTCTTCTCCAGTGTTCCAAACTAACTGAGGAAGAGATGGAACAAATGGCTGCAGAGATTATTTTCAGTGCAGATTACCTGATTCACATGCAGGTCACCACAGCTCTGCCATATAACAAGATTTGCCTTATGAGGAACCAAAAATTCATTCCATGGGTTGATAAGCATGATTGATGAGTACTATCCCCAGCCCCCAAATATATGCAGATATACACACATGAGAAAACTCTAGTTTGGACTCAGCAGTCACTTTCATCATCCTGATCAGATGATTCTAAATCTTACTTTGTTGGATGCTGGTCACTTTTAAGGTTGTTGAGTGGGCACAATTTAAAATGCACTAAAGTTGATTAAATATTTTCACTTAGAGTCAGAGGCTGCCTCCTTCTCTTTTACATGCCACTCCTGGCACCCCAAGGCATCATCTCTTCTCCTCCTCTTTAGCTTTGGCACTGGAAAAAGAAGGGAGGAAAAGCAGGGAAGGAGAAGGAGGGACAAATTTAAATTCTTGAGGAAGGTTGCATCGCTTGTGCAAGCTTCTTGGTCTGATATCTGCTCAGATGTAGCCTGTGATTCTTCTGCATATTTACTGCCAAATACATACTGCACAATTTAAAGAAAAGCTTCTGGTTATTACTCCTTAAGGCTGGCTTTTTGATAACTGTTCTTAACAACTGATTTTGAAGTAGTTTATCTCATTTTATTATGAAAGCTCAGGCAACACCTCTCTGTGAGATGTGTTAAATCCACACCCCCCCCACCAAGGTTTTGGGGTTTTTTTTTCCTCTATTTTGAAGTGCTCTACTCATGTGGATTGTCACTGTGCCAGCCCTTGTTGCAAATAGCATGCTGTCCTTCTGTGCCCTGGGCCTCCTGGTTGGTCTGGGAAATGCAATGTGCTAGGAGTTTCTGGCCTCCTTTGGGGTTAGGTATGATGGTCTCCGTTGTGCGTAAGCAAGTGGTTTCAATCCTTAATTGCAATAGGGAAGTGGTCAGACAACATACAGTCCTGGCAGGATAATGGCAAAACGCCTTGGAGGAAAACCAGAAAATAACAAATAAGTTACATATGAAGTGAATACGTATTTCTAACATAACCTGGAAAATGTGTAACATATAGAAAAGCAAAATACAATTTTATTTATTTTTGACAGTGTTGATGTGAAACTGGAGGATTACGTCATGCTCTTCCCTTATTCCTCTTTACAGAAATTAAAGAAGTGGTCTAAACATTTTCTTCTTACATCACAATTGCACAAATCCAAACACTTATTATGAAGAAATGGTTGTGGCTTTGAGTGTAATTATGAATTCAAAGTGAGCTGTCAGTCATCAGTAGTGAAGCGCCAAGTTACAGGATTTTGCCTTATTTTTATCTAGGAAAGAGAATTGCTTCATCACAGCAGAGCACTAATACCTTGGACTAGACAGCTCACCTCTTCTGAAGAGACAGGAAATCTTTCACAATATCATTTTGGTAACTCACTACATCCTTCTGAGGTATGTTTTACTTTACTCACTTTACAGAGGATTAAACAGAGACATGGAAAACTTAGCAGCTCCAAGTCTCTCTATAATTCAACATGACAGCTGAGAATTACTTCCAGGAATCATGTTTCCAGTGCTTTCTTACAATCACTTTAGTGATTCTCTTGAAAATGTACCGACCGGGATAAAATCCAGCTCACGGTCCCAATCTTTTTTGTCAAGCTGATTATCTGAATAAACACCAACCATCATGCACATCCCTGAAGGAAAAAACCAAACCAAAACAAAACAGCACAAAAAAACCCCAAAACTCAAATCCAAAACAAACAACAAGCAAGCAAAAACCTCTCATCTGAGATTTTCAAAGTAGGTTGCTTGGTCTCACAGCTTTCACCTCTATTTTCTGACAAGGCTCTCATCACTTACATTCAGGTACTTCTGTGCCTGAACTGTGGAGGGTTTTTTTTTAAAGAAGTTGATGCATTCTCCTTGCTGACCTGACTTTGTATCCATGATCTTCACACTACAAACATGAGGGTGCCAAGACATTATGTATATAAGGTAACACAGCTAATAACAACACTACAGGCGTTGGTGCCCATTTATCAGTTGGTGCAAGTAAGTTTCTAAACACATCAGTACCATCATACTCATCTGATGGACAAGGAAATTGAGGGATGGTCACTTGGGGGTGGTCTGGAGACCAGTTTGATTCTATTAAGAAGCTGGAAAATGAGATGAAAAGAGGTTTCCACTGCCAAATCCCACAGGCATCCCATTTGGCAGTGCTATCTGCTCTCAGCCCATGTAAATGTTTGAAAGCCAAGCCAAGCTACCTCCACACAATGCATCAAGAACATCTAATGCATCAAGAACATCTATACAAGCATTGATACAGCATCAATGCACTAACTCAATCTCTGAAGTGAAACACAGCAGCTTTGTCCTCATCCCACTCTTCTCCCACCTGTTTTTCTGCCCTTTATGGAGTGGAACTCATAAACACACATGAAAAATTGTACGTCCATGAGCAGTGCCACTGGTTTTAGATCACAAGCTTTCCTGTCAATGTAATAAATCCTCTGGCTTGTTCAGTAAAGGCCCAAGGCTGTGTTGATTTTATGTGGGAAATGCACAAATAAGAGTAGCTCCTACTTGGACCCAGTCCAAAATAAAATACCACTTAGACGATTATCCTTTATGACTCTTTTTGACAGTAGAAATTATTACTTGATTGTTTCAGAATACATTCACAGAAAAAGTCACAAGGGTTCTAGTTTAATTCAGCAAGAAATATATTAGCTTATGTCACCTGAGAAGTAGTGACAATAATTCTTACAGAGTTGGTCTAGGTCTCATCCTAAATCATGTCTGTCTTCAGAAATAACGGAGTTGGCACCTGATGCCACATCTCACCCTACCCAAAGAGGTGCTTTTATGCCTCCAGCTTCTCCAGGACATGTTTTACTCTAAATCCACCTTGATTCCTGGGGACACATGTGGATCTTTGTGGCTTGAAAAATACTTGTAGCACTTCATGTCATTACCTGTTGCCTACTTAACTATGAAAACATGAACAGCATATTCTGATATATCCAGCATTGCTCCAGCTCCAGGAGAAGCCAAAACCTGAAAAAGAACTCTCCTTAATCAATCTGGCACTTGGTAAAAAAGTTTTTTCCACACTTCCCACAAGGCTACACACATGCCCCTATGAATTTATAAAACCTGGTGTATGTAGAAACTGATACTTCAGGGCTATTTCTCAGTTTCTATACACACCTAACTTTTATATTTCACCTGAAGCACAATAGCTTGTTTGCAGTTCAGTCACCACCATGTGGGGAGAGAGGAAATACCCATTTAAAAGTCATTAGGCTCTACCTGCCAATCCCAGTTCCTTTCCAGATATTGAAGAGCTTGTATTTGGAGGCTCCACTCAGCCTGACCAGAGAATGGCAGTTGAATGGAGTATAACTATAGCTGCAATTTCATCGACACTTTATTAGAAAAACAAGGAGACGAAAGGAGAGGTTATAATACCTCTGAACTATATTTCTGAATTAAAAGCACAGCATTTTTATGAAAATGAGGATTTTTTAGAAAAAAAAATCTATAGTAGGGAAAAATAAGAGCAGTTCTACTGGGGACACTGTTTCAATTGTTTATAATCAGAGACTTTTTTTTCTTTTCAGCTAGGATTGGCCAAGACGTGCACATAAAATAATCTTGGGGAAATGTCACTGCCATTTTTCAATATATTAGAATGGTTTCAGATGGCTAGAGAAAACTGCTAAGATATTTTCCACCCAAGATGACATTCAGAGCTCTGAAGCATAAGTGAAAACAGCAAATTGGTTTGTGCAGTTTCCATTTGCTCTTTTCACTTTCTTGCAATACACCGTTTTCAGTATTAGACCTCAATACCTGGGGAGTTAGTTATCCCAAAACAAGTGTAGCTCTCCATTCTGGTAAGAGTTTCCCAAAGGTCGAGTGTTCACTCTAAAACTGTGTTAACATTTAAGATCCAGGTATGAGTTTTAGAGGTTGCATTATATGGTCCGTATGGGTGTCACTCTTGGTTGAATTTTTGAGGGGAAGAGGTGTATTAAGCCTAAAATTAACCTGTAAGCAGTTCTGCAATGTATAGTTAACATACTAAAAAATAAAACCAAAACCAAATAAACCCCAAAAACCCTCAAGCCAAAATAAACCCCAAGAAAGAGTGAGCAATTCATATTCACAGATACATTTTTAATCACCAGGGTGCAGATAATTCAGATAAATCGCACTCCATGGTTGACATTTTAGAACCCTTCAAGCCAGCCAAATTTGAAAGCTAAAAATGAAAATACTTTTGTTGCAAGATTTGCATTCTGATATTGGTAATTTCATATGGATAGCTAGTTTATAGTAGCAAATGAATGTGTGGTCTCCACCCTTTCATTAGTCTTGAAGATAATACTTGTACAGCTAAAGGTCTAATTCAGTGTTAATTTAAAAAAAAAATAAGTTAATGAGTTTGGTAAAAAATACACAGGGTGAGACACTAAATGTCTGCTTTTTAAATTCTTTATTTTGCCATATTAAAACTAATGACATTTATCATAGAAATGAAACCAACATTTTTTACTAGTACAAAATATCCATCTGACAATATGAGAAAATATTTCTTAAATTTGAGGAAAGGTTACTCTCCCAAAACCCAAATAGTAACCAAATTCAAAACACTGAAAGAAGCTCTCAAGAGTCAGACTTTGACCTCTTCAGGGATCTGCTTCATAGAATACTATGACATAAAGCCCTGGAGGGAATAAGGGCCAAGACAGCTGATTAGTATGCAAGGATCACCTGCTCCAAGCTCAGGAACAATGCATCCCAGCAGAGAAAAAGTTGGGCAAAAAGTCCCAGAGGCATTCATGGATGAACAAGGAGCTCCTAGGAGAACTCAAACAGAAAAAGGAAGCCTACAGAGGATGGAAGCAGGGACAGGTAGGCTGGTAGGAATACAGAGAAACTGTCCAAGTGGCCAGGCATCAGCTTAGGAAAGCTAAAGCAAGTCCTGATAGAATTAAATCTGTCCAAGGGCATCAAGGGCAACAAGAAAAGCTTCTATAGCTATGTCAGTGCTAAAAGAAGATTAGGGAAAATGTGGGGCTTCCTCTGGAATGAAATGAGAGACCTGGTTACCCAGCATATGAAGAAGGGTAAGGTGCTCTGTGAGTTTTTTGCCTCAATGTTCACCAGCAAGGGCTCTAGCCATACCACCCAAGTTGAAAAAGACAAAGACAGGGACTGGGACAATGAAGAATCATGCGCTGTAGGAGACAACCAGGTTCAAGACCATCTAAGAAACTTGCAGTTGTACAAGTCCATGGGACCTGACAAGATGCATCTACAGGTCCTGAGGGAACTGGTAGATGAAGTGGTTAAGCTACTTTCCATCACCTCTGTGCCTGGCTAGATCATGGAGCAGATCCTC
>VZTU01009220.1:8820-102965 GCA_013400835.1 Zapornia atra
TTTTTTTTTTCTTTCTTTCAGGTAGAACTTTTACTTTCAGGTTATTTCTGGAAAATCCGTACTGCTAATTATGTAAATTGCAAGAAGCGAAAAAAGAGAACAAAAGAGAGGGGCATCTTATTTTAGGCTGCAGCAAATGCAGTGTCATATGTGGCTGTTCCAGCTATCTATAGTATGTGCCTGTGCTCTGCTGCTGCTGCTTTTGTTACCAGTAAACCAGATCACTTAAACTGGGCATTTCATGCAGGCTTCATACTGTCAGGTTGCTGAGTGTTGGAGCAGGGAAGATTATTTTCCAGTAGCCGGGTCGGTTATTCTTGCTGGAGTCCCTTTTGCAGGGCACCTTCCTTGCATACACAGAAGTTTCTTACTGAAAGAAAATGCGATGTCTTTTTTTTCTCTTCTTTTTTTTTTTTTTATGTTTTTTTAGGTCTCTGTTTTCATGCTGGTGGGTAGGCAGGTCTGTGTTTTTTAGGTCAATCTCGTACGATTAGCAGTAAGGTTTGTTTTTTTTTTTGGTACCTGCACCAATTACCTATTAAGGCAATAAATAAGTGGCTCTCCTTGAATGAAGGCAGATTTCAGATCTGCCTGCCGATCAGAGAGGAGGAGAATGGAAGAAGCGGTGTTCGAGTGAATGAACGAACTTTCAAGCTGACTCAGTGATACGTGTACAGTATACGCTGTAAAGATTAGTCACCGCTTACTGTAAGCCTGCCTTTATGGTGCTCGGTGGGCATGTGCCTGTTTTCAAGCTGCACTTAGTGAGCTTTCTAGACTGGGAATGCAGGTAAATGTTATTTCCACAGGATTTTCCTACTGAATAACAACAAAACCGAATGAAACCTGAACACTTGTAAATTACTGAGCTGAAGGTGAAAGAAATCTTTTAGCTGGTTCATGGTGCTGCTATCTTAATCTGTGAAACCAGTAGGAAAGTGAATTAATTATGCAACAACTTTTTTTTTTTTTCTTATTATTATAAAAACCTGTGCTTACATGTTACTAGTGCTGTTCTGCCCTGTCCTGTGCAGGTTGGTTTGATTTTTTTTTTTTCCCCCCTCCAAATTTTTTTTTTTTCATTAGGTAGATTTCAAGCTGCATTTGTGTAAAACACCAATTTACATGATGGTAACAGAATAACAATTACAGGGAAGGATATTCATCTGTTGAAAACACTATTTTCATTTGCCAAGAAGAAACTTCAGGAAAATTACCCTCCAGGTTGAATTTTCTCATAAATGTTCTCAACTTCTAAAATTATTTGCTGGCATAATAGGTATGCATAGCACTTACGGCAAAGTTTGTATAAAGGGGTTACTCTGGGGGGGTGGTGGTTTCTGTTTTTTAAAAAAAAAAATTTTTTTTAATAAATTGTAAAATTATTCTGCAACCTTTTCTGAGTTACCCAGATTCAATAAATTGGGTTGGATTCTTTTGTGCTTTCAGACTTTTCTTTTAGTGGGTGATTCTGTGTTTATTTTGTTGTTAAATTGGCTGGGCATCTTTTCCCATTCTTAGATGCCCTTTCTTCTCTGATCTTCACCTGTTTTCCTTGGCTTGTTCGATCTGTCCTTAAGAGAATTGTTAATTTCACCCATAAAGGTACCAAAAATCCTTTAGAGTTGTTACAGCAAGCTTTTTTTTTTTTTTAATAGTTTAAAATGACTTCCTCCAAAAGAAATAAATAAAAAAACAACACAAAACCCAAACATGTAGTCGAAGAGTGAGAACCACTCTGCTGGCACTGCTGGGTGGGACAGCACTGGGGCGGCGTGCCTGTACAAGTGGTTTGGCTCACTGCTCTCCCAGTGATCTGATCCTCTCATAGGCTTTGAGTCCTCTGAAGTGCAAGCATGAAGGCTGAGAACTTTATTAAGTTTTTGGGTTATCTTGCAGCATTTATTTGAAACAGAGGCCAAGCAATTTACATATCTCTGTATCTTGGATCTGGAAAGAAAAGAAAAAAAAGATATTTGTAGTTTTTTTCACTAACCTTTCTATGGAAATGACATCACAGCTTATGTCAGCTATGCTAAATTCAGAGGGCTTTTTCTTCCCCTTTGGGTTATTAGTTCTATGCTGTGAATCTTCCCTTACTGACTGTGCCACATGGATACCTTTATTGTAAATGCTCTGAGTATTGTATGATGAAGAGAAATAAAGGCCTGGCATAAAGCCTTTTGAAATCGCTAGGGACGTAACTTATTTCATTGCTGTGCATGTGACCAGACTGGGTGACCCCTAATTCCATGTTGTTCCTGGCGCCTTGACTTTTTGCAGATGTGGTGACCAGTTATGGAGTTTGCTGGGTCACGTTGTCACATGGGTACATCCCCCTCAACCCTGCAGGTTAAAATCTGTCCTTGTGAGATTGAGTAGGTGTTTGAACTAAAGCTCTTAGGTTGTACCTGAATGTCCCACGTGCGAAGACAAGCTCTGTGGCAGGGAATATCTCCACCAGAAGTACCAAGGTTTTGGGGCTGCCCTTCTGGGGTTGATGCTAGGGCTGCAGCTGTGGCAAAATGTGGTGTGGGAGTATGGGGGGGTCCTTTGCAGCCCTGAGGAGCTGAGGGGGGGGAAGAGAAATCAAAGTTGACATAGTTGACATTTTGAAAAATTGATTGCTGCCTTTTAAAAATCATAAAGCAATTTTTTTTTTTTTTAATTAAGTCACTTTCCGGAGGAAAAATAAGTACATTATGAAGAGAAAAACGGGAAATGAGATGTTGATTTTATGCATTTGAATGTAGCAGACTTGGTACTGTGGTGGTGGTGGTACCAAATGTGCACAGAGACAAAAGGATAATGATCGTCCCGACTCTTCTCTTGTAAATTTGCTGCCATAATGTCCTATATGCCAAAGTTTTTATCTATCTTTACTATTTTGGGAGGTCTGAGACAGTGGGGAAGGAACTGATCCTAGTTACTTATTAAAAAAAACCCAACAACCTACAGCTAAACAAACCCAACCAGCACCACTGTGGATGTGGAGAGACTTCCCTTCTCCTGCCTCCCATCAGCTGTGGTCCACCTTGGGAGGAAAGTGAGGAGGCCTTGCAGGAACAGCTTTGGATTGGGCTCTTAGCATGTGAAAGCTGTGGGTAACCATTCACATGCTTTGTGTTTTAGTTTTTTGTAATGTCTTCTCTGGCTCTGCTCTTCTTTCATAGCAGCTGAGGAGGCGGGGATGGAGGGGAAGGGCTGAGGGATGCCCTGGCAGGGTTTGCGTTGGCATTGCCCCATGTACGTGTGTTGGAGCGGTTGGTGCTCGCACACGCTGTGTTGGTGACCCTTTGGAAAACTCTGGTGAAATTACTTGTCCCTTTTAGCGCCTGCAAGGAGCCTTTCATTGCTGTACTTGTTTGTATAGCCATATGCTATTCTTTTTTCTTACATATGTTCTCTGATAGTCAGTAGCAGGTGCCTGCGAGCCGAGGCAGAGCGGTATTTAAAAATCAGGCTCTTAATGGGGATGAAGAATTGTGGGAGTTCAGTGTGAGCTAAAAGGCCAGGTTGAAACCGTTGGCCTCTGAAGGTCATGTTCCTTGCAGAGCGACTGCACAGTTGATAGCAGTGCCAGCCCTTCAGCTCCATGGTTCAACTGCGGAGGTGTGACCTTTGAGAAGGAGATGGTAGGTCTGGGTTTGGGGTTGTATCTTTGGTGTTGTGGGCTGGTGGGAGATGTGACATGAAACATCATGTGTATTAGGTCCGCACTGGGTACTACTGTGATTGTAATTTTTGACCTTGCATGTCCTTCCATCACCTGAAGAACAACTGCTGAGGGGAAGATGCAGGGACTTGGAACAATGCAACTGTGTCCACTGAAAATCATTTTATGTGAGCAGAATCCTCCAGCATCCCCGATACTGCTGCGCATCATCTTCACATCCCCACAAATAGCTTTCTGAATTGCCATCTCTTCTGTATATCAGTTGAGGCGCTTATAGGTGGGTGTAACAATTCAGAAATATCTTAGATTGCAAAGTGTCAGGGAAGGCATAATGTCCCTGACGTTGGGTTTTTTTTTTGGGGGGGGGTGTGTTTTTTTGTTTGGGGTGGTTTGGTTTTTTTTTTTTCCATTTCTGGTAAAGAACTAGTAAAATACAGAGCACATATGGAAATGGCAGACGTTAGTGGGTTTTTTGAATATTTTTTTTTTGTCCTTGTTTCTAAAATTAAGCACACCGGAGTTTGCAAGATCCTGCAAAGAATTCAAACTATACTGCACAGTCATGTGTTCAAGGAATCTTTTCAATCTAGTCACAGATATACAGTGAACAGATCCAGATTTAATAAACAATACGCTGCAGTAAGGAGAGACAAACCAAGTGGGATGAAGACAAAATACTGCTAAATATCTATCACTGTACTATTAAGTTTAGGTGCTGTTGCCATTCTGTTGTGTTTCTTTTGTTGTTGTCATCGTTGCCTTTCATATTCTTCCATCTGTACAAGTAATGTGTGGTACCGGCCACTCTACTTGCCCCTTGCAAGATGTTGGTAGCTGAGAGTTGGGTCACGTGACCGAAGTAGGTCCCTTTGTGTGTCAGGAAACTAGCAGTCTCTTTTTCTTGTGGGTGGGATAGGGGTCCGTTTTACACTTGCGTCCGCACACGTGGGTAGTAAGTTTTCATTCTGCCACTGCAGTGTGTTTCTGGGTTGGGTTGCAGGAGGAGTAGTGATCTCACAGCGTGACCACAAATGCACTTGGTGATGTTCTCGCAGGCAGAGCTGGGTACAGCATTTGGGTCAGTGGGACAGAATCCTGGTGAGCTGTCTGGCGCAGGACCCTGTAAGGCCATGCGACTGCATTCACTTAGCTAGCTTTAGCTAGATTTACCATAGAAACTTTTTCAAACCTCCAGAACCTAGACCTTGAACTACTCTAAGACTTCTTAGAGGGAATTTTTGTAGCCTGTCCAATACCATGGTACAGCATGTGATACAACCTTGTGTAGATCCAGGCCTGAGGTCCGTGGCCCTGCCTGTGGCAGGGGGGTTGGAGCTCTATGATCCTTGGGGTCCCTTACAACCCATGCCATTCCATGATTCTATGACTGTATATATAATATTCTTTTAATTGTTTCTGACAGTAAATTTAATAAAGTGGTCTTGAGATGCAGACACAGACAGAGTGCTGATCTGAAAAGCAATGAACACGGGCATATATGCATTATATTGTCACTGTTTTCCCGTGAGGGCTTTGTTATTGTTGTCCCTTTCACAAATTGTGAACCTGTAATTTTTCATGTGCTGTTCTTTGGCCCTCTCTGCCAGAGAGGCTCAATATATCATGTTAAAAAAAATCAATATAAAGTCTAGAGGTTTATTTATAAAGTAAAGCATGGAGAGAAGGTGCAAAAATTCCATTAAATTGGCAGTTTAGCACTAGCTACATCTCTTTGGGACTAAGCTCCAATATTTTAAACTATTAAAATTGTTACAAGAGTGCTTTTAAAGTACCACAAATCACAGTAAAGCTTTCTAGTTGAAACTTGCCTTTATATAGTGCACTAGAATTCGGCTTATATATGTTTTTGGAATGTCTGATGCTGCCCTCAAACACCATTTTAGCATCCATTTTGGAGCTTTATTGGAGTTAATAATCTTACAGGCTTATGCTGAAGTGAAAATATGTGGATGTAAGAAGTCAGAATTTATTTTCCTTCAGAAGCATGAGTGTATGTATGTCTTTGTGCCAATGCTGCTCTGAGCAAATAAATTATTTCTGAGAAGTCTATAGGCTTCTAATGTAATTCATCAGGATTGCCGGGCTTGGCACACACTACCTTGTTAGAGGGACGTAGAAATTCAGATGGCTGTAGGTTATTTCATGACATAACGGTTTTCATCAGTGATGTGATGGTCATCTACTCCATCATTCCTATTGTAGAAGTAAATGTGTACCTCTGCTCATAAATGTGATGCTGAAGAGTTTATGGGAGAGTATCTATATTAAACCTCTCAAATACCAGAAGCAGTGTACCTCAAGTGTAAGCTTCACCTTCCCCGTGTCTCTTTCTGACCTGTTTTAATATCTGAAGAAGATTGATCTTGAAACCATTGAGTTTTAAATACAAGTGGCTTTATATAGTTTTGTGTTGTATCATCTTTTATCCTGGGGCAAGAAGAATTGTTTCTAATGGAAATACACTTTACTTGCTTCCTGAAGATGTCCAGAAAAAACGGTGAGCAATTCTTTGGGCAAGAAATGGTCTGCACGTTGTGGGGCTTGGTTGATGGTCTCTGGTGGGAGAGTGTATAACTTGAAAGATGAGAAAACTGTGGAACTGACCCAGAAGCAGGCTTTTCCATCCCCAGGAGACAGTGCAGGCCATCGGAGAGCATGGCTCTTGGTAGAAGCCATGGGAGCAGGCTACAAAATTGAATGTGAGAGAAAGCAAAAGACAAACTCCAACTTGCCAAACCCTTGTGTGTGGTAGACATGTGCCACATCACACAGTCATATCCTTGCATGCAACTGAATAACCAAATCCATTATTCCCACACTATTCATCCATCAGTTTTTCTTTCTTACCAATTCACAGCTTAGTTCTACTTTACTTCTTGCTGTTGCTTGTGTATGTTTTCCCCTTTCCTGGCTCTGTGAAGTTGGTGGAAAGTAATGGTTCCAGAAAGCTTAAAAAAACCGAAAGCTCTTAACACAGACCTTTCACTGTTAATTACCATTTGAAGTTTCAGAGAAATGGACCTTGCTTTTGCAATCACTGTGTGGTTAAAAAATCTGTAGAAAATTCATACCAATCCACCAGAAACCAGGGCTGTGGGTGTGTTAATTGGGTTTGGTCAAATTGTGATTGTTGCCAGCTGAGGTTGGCATCCCTGCTGGGCTTTTCTTCTGCTTGGGGCCCCTCCTTCTTTCTCTTGAGCTCACTGTAACTTGTGAGTGAGCAGATTAGCTCCCTTGTCTCTTGGTGCTGTGCCTGTGCCCAGCCTTATGTAAAAAGCTGGAAGGTGTGTGGGAGCTGTGGGAAGAGATAAATGAAAGCTAAGTGATGCAGGATAGAGCATTAGACTGAGATCTTTGGAAGGCATGTTAGGTCAGTGGTGTGGAGGTTGCTCAAGGGAGTTTAGGAACTGTGGTGCCATTGAAGGAGAGTGAGGGTTTCTTCTCTAGAGGCTCCATCCTGCAGTCCTCAGAGCTGTTGTAGAAGCTACTCTCTGGCTATGCCTCCGTTGGCAGAGCAGCCATCCACCAGGTTTTTAATGCTGTATGACATTCTGCTTGTTTTCATTCTCCTTCTCTCAGAGGCAGGCATTTTCTTTATCTAGTAGGAAGCATTCCTGCACGGTCTTCCCTCTTGTTTCCCAGGGAGTGTATTTTTGTCCTTCGTGAGCAGTGTGGAAGTGTGGGTTTTCAATCAAACATTTCCAGTAGGATGCAGCAGTTGGGTTCCATGTATGGCAAGTGTGGTGCTCTGGGGGTGTGCTAGGGTCATCACTCTGTTGGAGCCTCTCCTTTGCTCAGCTCCTCATCTTTCAGCAGGCAGGGCTAGATCCAGGGTGGCTATCACTCCTTTTCTTTCAGCGGCTGCTCTGGTAGCATCTCTGCTCTTGCCAGGGAGGACATGTGGTGAAGGATGTGGAGCCTTTTGGGTGCAGAGAGGCTCAGAAGCCTCTAGTGCCCAAAAGTCCACCATCTGCAAGGTATGGCTGTGTTGGAAAGCTGGATGGGTCTGGCAGGGTGCTAGGACAGGCAAAATGGCCTCTAGAGGAAACCTTGATGTTTGCCTTCCTTCCAGTAACTTTGATCTTTTGGAGTTAGTACTAAAACTTCTTCTTCTTTTTTGAGCATCAGCTGGTTTTGATGCTGCCCTTGAGGACAGCGGAGCTGCAAGGTGTGCCAAGGTGGCAACACGAGCAGCTAGCATGTACTGTGTGTAACAGGTGAAATCTATTAGTTTATAGCAGAACAGCTCTGACTTAGCTGTGGATAGTACCCAAAATAAAGCTGCTCAGATTTGTGGAAGGGGTAGCTGCTGATTGCTTTAGCTTCTAAAATCTCTTTGGGAAGAGCACTGCCTGTCGTTGGCTACCCGCAGGGTGAGTCGTGTTGGATGCTCTGCAGCATAGTCTTTGTGCTGGGTTTGTGGCATGGAACAGCTCCTAAAGAACTTGCCTGTTCCACGTAGGGAGTGTTGCCTATTATGGTGATTTGGAGAATGGTGGTGCACTCCTTTCCTTGTGCGTAGCTGTTGGTGACTGGAAAGGACTTTTCTTCTGGAAGCCTGATCCTTTACAGGTTTGTGGTCTTTGTAACAACTGCTCTCTAAGGTACCTCAGGAAGTCACCATTTAGCCAAATTGGTGAAGACACGTGCCTTTAGCTTTGAAGAATTTTCCCTACCTGATCTGTTTGTTGGTCTTGTCCCTTCTCTGGTCTGTGCATGATGGCCAGCATTGGCCCTCTGCTGTGCCTGGGGTGGGGAAGTACTGTCTCGCCTCTTCTAATTGCTTTTTTTTTTTTTTTTGGGGGGCGGAAGGGAGGAAGTGGTAGATACCAATCTTCCCCTCTCACACATCCTTCCACGCGCATCTTGCTGGTGGCCACCCAAACTGTCCCCTAGAGATGCTACTCTACCATGACTAATTTCCTGGCTTTTATTTTGAAAACGCAGTCATCAAAGTTGCTCAGATCTGCTGGGGCCAGTTCCAGCCTCTTCTCTATATGAAAACCTAGAAAGCATACCTCTGGGAAGAGGTGTTGGAGGTGGGTTATGTCTTGGGTGTATTTCTGGGATTTGAAGAAAGGAAGGGCAGTAGTGAACATTGTGGATTTTAATAACTTAATTGGCATACCTTGATTTGAAAATCTAGACTAAGGGCGTTGGAAGTAGTAGTACCTCTGCCAGGTGTGGAGACTAACCAAAGCTGTGATCATTAAAAATTTATACAGTTAATTATAATGCCATAAAAGCTCCAAGTCTGGTTGGCAAGATGATGCACCTGTGTGATAAACCTCACCATGTCTTTCCTCTGCCACTTATGCAAGTATTTTTGTTGGTAGTATTTTGTGGTCAGCGCTACTTATGCGACTGTGTGTGCGTGTTAGATATAACTCTGTTGATTAAACTTCCTTGACAAAATGTTTTAACTAGTAGATGTACAGACACATGAATTTAGCCCATTCTTTGCATGTTGTTTTCCCAGATAGAGGAAAACGTTTACAGTGAAGGAAAAAACTAACTTTTCTCAGTAAGTAAATACTACTTTAGGGAAAAGATTTTGTTTTCTTGTGTTCTAGGGGTTTTCTTTGGGATGTCTTAAAGAAAAATGCTAACTGACTAAAAATCATTGGTTGAAGTATTTGATGATTTGGTAATGTAGGGTCAGATAGTTACATTACTTATATTTACCATTTGCCACTTGTTTAAAAACAAATTCTAGTATGCATTCTGTGTGTATATACAACTGTGTGTGTTCTAAAATACAGAGCACAGAGTAGAACAATAAAAGTAAACTGCAATTGTAGTGGGTGTACTGACTTAATCAAGATGCCTGGGGAAGCAAATTTAGAAAGACAGGAATTAAAGGAGGGACCTGTCTTATTTGAGCAATTCAAAAGCTAGAAATCAGCTAGAATTACATTTTTAAGGCTAGTACAGTTTCTGTATCTGAAACCCATTTTTACCAGATCTTACACTTATTGGAGGAGCTATAAATAAATGCCAGATAATTTTACAGAACTCCATGGAGTTACTGCAGATCGGCATCAGCCCAACAGCTCTTAGAGTCTGGCCTTGCTTCCTCCTTGGCTGGAAAAGCCAACCCAGTTCTTAAAAACTACAGGAAAACTGGTTGGGCATTAATCTTAGATAACTGGGTTCTTGGTAGTTGTTGAGGTTTTTTGTTTGTTGTTTGGGTTTTGTTAAAAATCTTCTCAAAACAGATTGTTTCCTAGGAATGATGGGAGAAATGGCTAAGGAGTTTCCTGTTACCAGTCCTAACTTTTTGAATCCAAAAAAGCAAAATACAGGACACAGATCCCCTGTCCACCTGCCCCCCCCCCCGAAACTTCTGCTGTCCTGCAGGTACACCAACCCAAGCGATCCTTAAGGGAGTCTAGAGCTCAGAAGGCTTAGTGGTTGGTAAACCAAGTAAGGGGGAAAGTCAGGTTCCCACCGATACAGTGTGGGATCCAGAAGAGAAGCAGCAGGGTTAGCTGAATGTTAGTGTGAAGGCAGGGTTAGGAAGTTCCTTGGATGTTATGAATCCAGCTTTTTTTACAAGGAGCTGCTTGTAGGTTGCCTAGCTTTTTAGGAATGGGCTGATACCATTTCATCTCAGGGAAGAGTGAGTCACCTAAAATAATGTTTCTGTTAAAGCACTACCCCAGTGTACTTGTAGTTTGTAAAAACAAACAAAAAACCCCAACCCCAACACCCAAACAAACCCAAACCCGCTTTTTCCCTCGTTCCTTCTTTGAATTGTCTCAAAAATCTGTCAGCAAGCTGTGGAATGGTTGTGACACTCATTATCTTGACTTAAGCCTGTATCAAGACTCCACTCCAGGGAGTACAATCGCATGATAAGCAGACTAGTCAAACACTTAATTGCTGCATACTGGATTTTAGATGCTTTCTGGGGCATTCTCCTAGTGGGCTTTGCAGGATCAGGGCCATGAATGAGCTCCTCTGTACACTGCCAGGGACCCCTGCCTGAACAGGGGAAAGAAATAAAAGTAGCATGCATGCTTGTAGAGCTATAGCAAGTAAGAGGCCTGTTCACCTTTTAGCTCCTGGCAGTGCAGGTTTTATTGAATTGCTGTTAAAGGAGGCTTGGTGAGACGTGAACTGTTGTTATCCCAACTTCCTGGGGTGATCCCAGCACTGAAGTGCTGAGGTGCCAGTCCTGGGTTTCTTGGGTTAAGAAAAGCAAAGCGAGACAGCAGGAAGTGAGGATGTAAACTCTGCTTACTTCTCAGAAGCAGCAGGAAAATAATGACATCACCGGTTTGGGTTTGGTTTTTTTGTTGTTTTGGGTTTTTTTTTTCAAACTTTGAGCAATTTTAAATTTATGTAGCTGTTTTCATCATAGCTGTTTCATGAAGAAAACATATATTCCATAGGGCTTGAGGTCGTATTCTTAACTTTGTACAGTGATGGCTTACGTAGACACCGTAACTGCTTTGAAATTGTTTGTTTTATTACAGACCTGATTAGCTGGTACTAACCAGTACTGGCAGTATCTTTTCTTTCTTTTTCCCCATCCATTTAAATAGCTACTCCTTTTATTTCTCTTGATGTGAAATCTGTGCATGTTATCAACTGACATACCATACAAGGCAGTTGTAATTCAGCATTTTGTGTAGTAATCCATTTCAGAAAAAAAGAAGGCTGTGAAACTTCTTAAAAGTTTTATAAAAAATCAGTTCTAAAAGTTCTGTCTCTGGAATCCTTTTTTTTTTCTTTTTTCTTCTTCTGAACTTTTTAATTGTTGGTGTAACTCTTTTCAAGAGGTTTTGCTGCTTTCAGAAAGAGATGCTTGATGAATATCATGGGATAATACAGAGGCCTCTATAGGATGTGCACTGACCTACCTAAGAAACCCAACAGGGATAATTACAACCTTTCTTAGTGTACATGTAAATGCCCTTTGCAAGTGTTTTTCCATGCAGAACATGTGAAGCAGTTATGTTTTGGAATCTATACCTATATGGAAAATGGACTGCAAAAGAGATGCCTATTTCAGGCAATTTTTGAAAAGTTCCAGATTAAAAAAAAAAAGTAGCATATTAAATTATTAGGCATCTTTACTAGGGTGTAAGGAAGATTTATGCTGTAATGAAATAGTGCTTCAACCCAATTTAGAACTTGACAAATCTGGTTTTATAGGGCTGAATTATAAGGGAAACCTCATTATTTGAGGGCAAAAGTGTTTTATTGTTATTTTTGGCACCCTGGTCTCCTCTTTGGTTGGGCTGTGCTCTGTAGGAACTGCTTTGGGCGAGATGTCTCAGCTGATCCTTTTTCAAGGTAGCTGTGCAGGATGAAGTCATAACGAAGGCTCAGATCCTGGCAAGCCTGTCTGGCCACATGTGGTCACTGATTTCAAGTTAAACTCTTGCAGTTCTCATTGCTCCTCTGGGTCAGAAACGTTAGAGTTGTTTAAAATCACAGAGCTCTACTTTCTTGTCAGATACTCCTTGCTGATAGTATGCATATCAGATACTGTGCATGTGTAGTACCAGTAGCCACACAAAATTGTACATCTTTTAAAAAAAGCAAAGCCTCTATTCCCTCCTTCTGCAGACAGACCTCTTGGTTACCCCTCCTTTTAAACTTCAAGCATGCCCTGGTGTAATCGGGGCGTGACCTGGCACTATGGCTTGTGGGAGATGGAGAACATCCCCCCAAAAAAATTATTGGCTCACTTTCTGAAGCCTACTTGAAATTTTGGGTAGCAAGCACCTCTTTGACCGTCTTTTGCGACTGCTTGTGGTGTTCTTATGTTGCTGTTCATAGGTTCTTCCACAGCTGAGAAACAAAACTGGAGAAAAAAAAGCTGTTTGTGTATTTGACTAAACCGAAGGGCAAATTTTAGCTGGAAATAGTACTTCTTTATAATGTAATGAGTTTCTTGTGTGCAGGGTTTCTGTTTCCCCTGCTGCCCTGGCATACAAAGCGATTGATCTTAAGCAAATTATATACAGTAGTAACTACAGCCATATATGCACACATACGAGAGCATGTGACAAAGGAAAACAAAACTGCAGGATTTGAGCTCAGCAGGCAAATCTTTGGGGAAACCTTTTCTCCTTGTTCCTGGGAGAAAGCTGGCTCAGCCTCTCTCAATACCATCTGTGTGTTACCTGCCCTGTGGCTATACAGGCACTCTTTCTGATGTGTTATGCCTACCACACTGGAGGAGTAAGGCATTGCCGGATGGCTCGTGTGGTCAGGTATAAGTGACAGATGGAGTGTTTACATATAGGAGTATCTTATATGGACTATTTAAAGCTGTGCTTAGCCTTAAGTAATTTTAAAGGTTTAAGAAGCTTTGTAGTTTGGTGTGTGTTGAATGAGCAGTTATGTTTATGTGTTTAGCCTAACTATATAAACCATTTGCTGAGTTTTAGTGACTCTCATGTTTAGTCTTTCCCCCTCCC
This sequence comes from Zapornia atra, assembly GCA_013400835.1. Classification (NCBI taxonomy): domain Eukaryota; kingdom Metazoa; phylum Chordata; class Aves; order Gruiformes; family Rallidae; genus Zapornia; species Zapornia atra. Next base: position 21,955 of record VZTU01009220.1, read on the forward strand.
GCCCCATTTAGACATTGGTAGCCAAGGGTTTTGCCCCTGTGTGTAGCCTCAAGTTGCACTGTTTTGTGATGTAGTCATCAAATTATTTATAAAAGGAGGACATCCTTTTGGACTTCATGTGTAAACATTCTTAAATATGTGCATAGGCAGAGAGATTCTTCCCTGTTTATTCATGGTTGAAGCCCAAATATTAATAAATACTAATATTAAATAGCAGGGTTTTCTCCTCCCCCTTCCTTTAATCTTCACTTAAGTTTTCCCTTTAAGGTTCGTATTTCTTCTCTAAATTAACCAGAGAACTTTCACCTTGCCCTTGATCAAGTCACTAGCTGCAGCATGTCTCTGCTACCATGATTTATCATGAGTTAGGGAAAGCAAGTGAAATCTTTCGGAGGGGTTCCTACTGGGCAGGTATTAGTGTAATCAAAATTGCTGCAGCATGTGTTTGAGGGTAGGCTGTCTTCTGGCAGTATGATGACTCCAGGTCTATTAATTTTGGAATTAATGGTGAGAGCTGGAAGCCTGCTGCCAGCCCACCAAGGTGCCATTTAAAGTTTTCTTGGAGCCAAGTTGGAGCTAGACTTCAAGGCTTATTTGTAAGACATCTCGCCAAAGAGCTTCACTTGCAGCAGGGATTTGGGAGTGGTGGGATGGGACTCTTGAGGTCAGAGGTGGCTGGGGTTGCCTGGGGCTTCTGAAGCAGGGAGACATTCTTCTTGTTCTCTTTACTGCATCTTTTGCTGGAGATCATCTGAGTGATGGCCTTCAGCTGGAGGAGGGACGGGGAAGCAAGCAGCAGGATGCTGTAAAATGCAGGCTGAGAAGTGTTCATCTCAGTAGGTTTTACAGGTACTGACTGCTGCCAGGGCAACTTCATTTGTGTGTTTGTTTTAGCTTTCTGCCTTTTTTTTTTTTGGGGGGGGGGGAAGCTTTTTTTTCACAAGACTTAAAACGTTCTCCTAGCCAATGACAGCAAGGTTTGCAAATCAAAACCAAATCTGAGCATAGCACTACACTTGAGTGAGCTGTGCTAATCTAAGACGAGCTTCTGTTTCCTGCTTCGAGCGTCTCCCCCGTGCTCTCGTTTGGCGCATGTACAGTGCCGCGCTGACAGGCACCTTTGAGGCAGGCCGGTTACAGAAGTGTGCGCGGTGGCAACTGCTCCGAGCTCCGTCTGCTTATTGGCTACCTACTTGTGGTGAGGAAGTAGGTGTTCGGAGTCATGCAGGCTAGAGAGGAGCCCTACATTTATGAATTAACACCCGGAACAGAATTGTCCGGGGTCCTTTTTGTGTGTCCTTGTGATCAGACAAAAACTGTAATCCCTGTAAGAAGTCATCCAGCACGAGCAGCATGTGAGCAGAGTGTTTTAGGTAATGAACGTGTCCAAGTGGTACAATCCATAGTCCAGATCTACAGACTTAAAGACCCCGTAAAGACCCTGTGGTCTTGTCTTCCACCAGCACCTCAATGACTGGCTTTCACTTTCTTTATGGTGAGAGAATAGAGAACAGAATTTCCTATTAGTTCTCTCTACATTTTTCCAGACAGTTTGGCCTCCACAAATTGTACAGCCTCCCTTTTCTCTGCGTGGGAGAGTACAGACTGCTGCTGGAGGCAAGGAGGAGAGATTAACATTCATCTGTTCTCGTTCTCTTTTCCATCCTGTGGGCATGGGGGGGCCTATGAATGCGCTGCTCTTCAGGGAAGTGTTTCTACTCAGTGCCCTGATGAGAAGACCACAGAGGCGGTGGTAAGGTTATACGAGTTTCACATCACTGATGAAGTAGGCACGTGAAAAAGCTGAGTGTGGTGACTCGCTTGAAGAGGTTGGAGAGGAGGATGGAAGGACTGGCATAATCCTTAGGTCCCTCGCTTGCCAAGAGATCCCTTTTCCAGAGTCTGTATGGAATGAGGGCTTGATGCAAAGGTTGCCTCCTCACTTGGGTCTTTCCTGAAATTGGTATGAGGTTATTGCACAAGAGCTTTGTTTTGAGGAGAGATGGTTACTTCTTTGATTCATATTCTGTGTTTTAATGTGGGGTTGTAGCAGAAAATCTGATGGGAATTGGGGAAACAATCAGGGTTTGTTTGGTGGATTTTTTGTTGGGTTTTTTTTTTAAAGTCTTTTCTGGTGTGGAAGCCAATGCTGATGTTGTACATGCAGATACAGTCATAGCAGTGGTTGTCAACACTCAAATGCAGGATCAGGAGATTTAGTTTCACTTTGTCGCATTGGCGGGGCAGGAAAGATCTTGTAAACACATATTGCTGAATGGCCCTGCTGCAAGGGGACCTCTTGGCTGTTGCTGCCATTTGATACCCTTCACAGGAGACAGATGCTAAGGTGGGTGTGCACGGTGAGGGGCTGATGTATCTGCTCATGTCCTCTTCCTTCTGTGCAAGCACCAGCGACAGGCTGCTGTGCAGAAACAGCCATTGCCTTGTCACCCTCAGCATCTGCTGCTACCAAATTAGAGGACTTCTCTCCATTATCAGCCAGCCATTCTTTGTCCCCACCACCCTCATCCTAATGGGGAGTGGTTGATGGCTAACAGTTACTAGTTCAGGACTGTGCAAGGTTTGTGGTCAACGAGCTGCAACCAGGAGGTCTCCCTCCTCCTTCGGTTGGTATCTGCACTGGAAAGATGGCAGCCCATCCTTTCCAGCACCAGTCACTGCCTAACAGAATGTGATGAGCCAAATGCCACCACCAGTGGCCTGGAGGTGATGGAGCTGCTGGTATGGATGGTGGTTGTGAGAATTACAGGATCTGGGAAGTCTTATGAGCACATAACCAACATCCTGTATGAGGTGGTTGAAAAGTAAAAATGTAGAACTTTTGGAAAGAGATGGTGAGGATTTGACCTGGGGTAGCACGCGTACTGCTGACAATGGCAGGGAGTTTCTGTGGAGCTGCTTGTTGAACTTCTGGAAGGATGTTGTGAACTGGCATCAAGTGTGGTGAGGTCAGTACAAGAGGAACAAAACCTCCCATTCAGATAAAAGCAGGGGAAAGGAAACACTGCCACATGTGGGACTGTTTTAGGCTAAACTGGTCCATGCAGTAGTTTCTGCAGCTCTTCAGAAACATGCTATGGGGTTCAGCTTCCCATCTTAGGCAGGTCTATATTCACGTTCCAGTCAGGCTCTGGGAAAGCAGGAACAGCACCATCTGTGTCCCACTTCATTTGAAAAAGAAAATTAGAAAAAAAATCTTGCATGCCAGCCATCTGCTTATATCACATCCAAACTCTATCCCCGTATCTGGGGGCAGAGGAGGGAGATAGTTTCAGCAGGGAGAGACACCCTTCGGAGTAGAACTGCTGCCTGCATCTAGGGGTGCTCTTGCATCCAGAAACCACTGCAGGACCATGTACATGTTGGCTTGGCATCTCTGCCCAGCCACCTTCTGTGGTACCAAAATAGTCCTGCCCAGAAAGGGTGACAGTCCACAATGGACTGTCATCCTTATTGGATCATTTACAGATCATTAAGAGGAGACTGGAGTGTTTCTCTGAAGTGAATGCAGAGCGGTGGGGTAGTTAGGAGCTACCCCATTGATGGCTGAGGCAGAATGATAGTCATGCCTTTTTCCCTGTAGCCTGGTCATCGGATGTAATGTTGTTTTGGAAACAGATTAGGTTGTGGTTTTCTATTGAACGAGTTGGCTATTAAAATAGGCCCGCTATCTCGATGGGAACTAGCGCGAGCCCTCAGCCGGATGCAGGAAATGAGCAGACTCGTTTTTCTTTAATTCTTTTCGTCCCAGATCTCCCTCAGCAATGCCCAGTGAATTTTGATTTGCTTATGTGGGTGCTTTTTCTGAAGTAATTTGTGTTGTATTTCTCTCTTCTCCTCAATTATAGGAGTGCTGTATCTGTCCCCACAGCTCTGTGTGAATGTGAACACAAGTAAGGCAGTAGAGAGTTAAAAAAAAAAATCCATTAATTAAAATATTTACATTAGGAACTGCAAAACATTTACTCTTTGAGTAAAACAAACTTCCCCATTGTTCTTGTATGATTGCTGCAGTTTCTCTGAAAATAGCCAGGAAGGGGTTGTGCTCTGAGGAATTTTACTGGGTTGGCAGGGTGGTAGGAGGGTAGGGACACTCAAGTGGGCTCTTGATCAGTGGCTCTCTTTCGTTCAAATCTTTGTCACATGGACAAAAGGTCTCTTCTTCATTAAAAAGAAACCCAAAAAGAATAAAAGCCTCTACCATATTGGTTGGAAGTAAGTTGTCATACTATTCTGGTAATGCCAAAAAATAAATGATCAGGAGATGATGTGAAAATGACATTCATTGGATGAAAGGTTTATTTTTAGCTCTGAAAGTGTACACAAATGTACACTTTAAGGGGGAGGAAAAAAGCATCCCAGAGCAGGTGGTTGGGACCCCAGCTCCCAAGGTCCCACACCTGGCTGGGGACCTGTGTGTCACCATCCTGTTTTGCTGTTGGGGAAATGTCAGCGTGATGTGCTGAAGGATGGCACCTTGGCACTGAGCACCTCTGGCCCCTGCTGGGGTCTCTCAGCATTGTGACTGCTTGGTTTCTAAGGAAAACGAAGAGAAGGTAGAAGTTGGGGACGTGAGACCATTAAAACAGTGTCACCTTTCCATCTAGTTTTGTACTGTAGGCATAGGGATGCTCTTAGTAGCATCATTACAGGAAAAGTAAGTGAACACAAAATCTGTCTGCTTCAAATCCTTCCATTCCTGCCATGTTTACCCCCAGATAAGTAGGCTGAAAAATTAAAGGTAAGAGGGTTTTTTTGGGTGTCGCGGTTTGGGGCTTTTTTGCCTTTATAAAAACATACTCTCTCATATAGTGTGCCATTTCACTCTTAGGCGTTTCTGGCCTTTTCCAGCTTGGCACGGGACTATCAGGCTTCTAGGGCCTGTGAGCAGGACTCTGAAAAGGCTAAAAGGGTGTGTGGAGGGGTTGGTTTGTTTGGTTTTTTAGATCCTTGATTCACATTTCTCACTCTAGGCACATTTGTACAATGTTTAAAGGTGCCAGACAGGAGGAGATCTCTCTTCTGCCTTAATGACTCATGGACTGGCTGGATTGCAGGTCATGTCTCCTTGCCTTAACAGTGCCGCAGAAAAGTGTTTGTTCGAGTCTATCGTGACTGTAAATTTTATTGACAATTCCAAGGTTGCAGTTTTGTTGGTGAGGTTTGTGGTGCTATTTTTTTTTTTTTTTCCTCTGATCCCAGGTATGCCAGACTGCGTCATGTTTACCTATACTATAAAAACCATCTTTGTTGCATTGAAAGGTTGGTTTGTAAAGGTGTTAAGAAATTAAACGTACTTGTTCAGGGTAGGCGTCACTTACACTTGTGCTCGAGAGCTTTGTTCCATCAGTTTCTTGCCTTACTGTATTTAAGAAAGGCTGCGTGCTGACAGTTTCTTGGCCTGGAGATAAAAGGTGCTGCGTACCCGGGTCTGATACACTGATGGAAAATTGTCTCCGTAATGTATAACACCGCTGTGATTATTTCTGGCCATTACCAGGGGTCTCATTTTACAACCGTTCACCTTATGTAATTTGATGCTCATTTAATTTAATGAGAAGATGCTGCAGACTTATTTATGACTCGGCAACCTGTATGCTTTGGCCACTTCTGTTACCCTTTCTAAAGGAGGAAGAGCATGTTTCTTACAGAACATGTTTTAACGTCTTTAATGCCTTTATATCCAGGCTTCCCAGGTTGCTGCAGACGGGAGGGCGACTTGCCTGGGGCATAGATTATACTGGAATGGCAGCAGAAGTTGAACTTTTTTTTTTTTAACTGCTTATTAGCCTCTTGTTGTAAGGTTATCAGCAGGTATTAATGGACTTTTCCTTTTGTTACAGATGGAATTTTGTGACTCGCTGGATTCTGAATAGGACGAGGAGATGTGTCTGATAAGGTAATAGAGAGGGGGTAAGGTAAACATATTCCTACACAAAACAGTCTCACTGGTTTCTTGTTCAGGTTGAATACAACAGTTTCTTTCCCCAACACAGCCCTGCTAATAATTGAGATACTTATTTTTAAGTTACATCTGCCTCTGAGCAGAGACCGTCTCTTCTCTGTAAAGGTTCTGTCACAGCCTTTTCTCCTGGTGAACCAACCTACAAAGTCCCAAAGACAAAAACGCATGCCTTTGCAGACACAGAGGTTAGCAAGATAGGCCATACTTAGCTTACTATTTTAGTAGGACTTGTATAAAGGAACAGGTGAGGTAGAAGAGGTTTTGTTCACTTTTGAGATAATGCCTGCTCCCCCCGTCCTGCCATTTGAAAGGTAAACAGATCTTTGAGTTGTTTTAACTTCTATGCTTTAAAACTTGTTTTTCCTGTTGCTGTGTTTTCAAATTTAGACTGTTCTTATTTGGACAGACTGTATGAGTAGAAAACCTCTAGGTTTGAGTTTTAAACGAGTATTTGGTCTTGCTAGTGAGCTGAAGGAAGCCATAGGTTTGATTATATTTTTAATTTTTTTTTAATAGCGGCATTTTAAAAAGCAAATGTTTAGATACACGTTTTTTTTCCCCTTTCGGTTTCTGGTTCAGAGGCTTCCACTGCCAGAGAAGAGTAGATGTCTTTAAAACTCTTGTGGTGTTTAAAATATGGTTATCCCAACACATAATAGCCAAATACACCAGTAGCATTACTCGGGGATTGTCACTGTCTCTTAACCTACAATCCACACTGTGACTATCCAGCTCTGTCACATGTTTCATTTTGTCTCCCTTGTCTTCCTGAGCTCTGCACCATTTACAGGCCCCCAAACTCCTTATAGTTCTCTTTGGCTGTTGGTTGGAAAATGTAGTGGAAACAGCTAAATGTGTGATGCCACTGTTTGAGGACCAGGACTGAATGACTTTTTCACTTGGATCCAGCTATTTAGCTCTCGTAGGCACTCTTGAGAAAATTTTCTTCTTTTTTTTTTTTTTTATTTTTCTTCTCCCCTTTAAGTTTTGTTTGCCTAAGTAGAGTTACCCTTTGGAGGGTGGCGGCCCAAGTAAGAACTGAAAACTTTGAATGGCTCTTGGCAGTGTGGAGCATGAAGGAAGCAAAGGCTTGCTGCTTAGTCTTTTTTTTGCAAGTGTTAGGCTCTTTGTCCGTTCAAACTACTGTCTTTCATGCCACTGTTGAGTCGTGTTGTGAATATTTTATTTAATGGATTACTCTTTACTCAAAGGTGGTCTTAGATGTGTGTAGTTGGTAAAATACAGCTCTTCAGGTGAGAGGTCTTGCAGTCTGCAGCGCTGTTGCACAAAGCGCCTTGCACACACCTCGCTTATTATGTAAATGAGCTTCTTCCTTTGCACGTGTTCAAACCAGTCTGTCTGTGCTCCAAGAATGGGTAATTAAAATTGCTCTCAGGACTTCTTAGAGCGTGTTCCACCCAACCTGTGCCCGCGCCCCTCCGTGAACAGGCAGTTCAGCTGCCGTCCCATCGTGTGCCTGCCACCAGCATCGCTGCATCTGGAGACAGTGCAGCGTTCCTCACAGCACCCCGCTGACAGGCACATACTCTCGCCGAAAAAGCAGCGTGGCTGGGATGGAGTAGGTAGAAACGCTGGCCGTCAGGCTGGTTTGGTCTAGCGGATTCAGACAACTGAGACGTTTTATTTGTCTGGTGTCAGTGCAAATTTGGGGGCTTCTTTGGCATGCACATGGTACTACAGCACCTTAGGGGTAGTCGCTTAGCTGCCAGAGCTTTCCTAAGATGCTACTCCTCATGTGTTACATGGATATCGTATAGTGTATATATTACATAGTTTAAGTACTGTTCTTTTCTGCAGAGTGGATATTGATCATTCTGTGTGATGCTGTTGCACTATCTCTGCTGGGGCACACTCATTCTCCTCACAGAACAGCCACCAAGTCTGTTTCTAGTAAGTTCTGCAGCTTGAGGCCACAGCGCCTTCTCTCACCACTGCTTTATTGCCAGCCGCAGGCACATACAAGTCGTGAGGCAGATCCCTAGCAATCACAGGACTGGCTTTAAAATGAGAATCTGGGAGAAAGCAGCAGCATTTTCCACTGGCTCTTGTCGTTTGCCTTTAGAAGAAAACATTGTGCCCTTGTTTTGTGAGATGCCTTCTCAGGGTTGAAATTACTCCTGAGCTACGCATGTGTGTATCTCGTTCTCCTTTCTATGGGAGTGCTTCCTTTATCCCTTCCTCAGTGGCCTGGGCTGGAGAAGTGATGCTGTTCCGCCCTCTGTCCTCCTGCATCGACACAGGAAGCTGCTGTCCTGGTCACGCCCCTTCTCAAGGCAACAGTTGTAAGGTGTCACTTGTTCTTCCAACTATTTCTTGCTACCTTGGCATAAGAATTATAAGAACTATTGGGGTTTTTAAAATTTTTAACCTCCTTTTCCTTTTCTTCATTCCCGCTTCTTGTTGTTTATACCTGGGTTTCCATCCGTCCAGACAAGCATCTGCAGCCTGCCCTGAGTGTGTCCTCAGGTGCTGCCTATGCCTCCTGTCCATGTCTTCCCTAGCTTACTGTTTGCATTGATTATTTCATGACCAGTTTCCTGATTTTTCTTCTTAGGGATTTTACCGCTGTAGCGATTAAAGGGGTTGATTTTAGTCCCATTTAAAGCAATGGGAGATGGTTCAGCCTGTGCAGGGAGTAACCTTGTTTTAATCCTAGCCATGGTGACTTCCTTGTAACGGCTGGCTTTTGGCATCCATCCTATTGATGACGTGATGGGGTCGAAAGACAACCAAAAAAAAAGAGAATAACAGCTCTTCTAATATGCCTGAAGCCTAATAATAAAATTATGAGACTTGATGAACTTGCAGTGATGTTAGTAAGTGCCAGACCTCTCGCCCAGTATTTTCTTTTCCTTCTCCCGTATTCCCCTGTGCCTTTATCTTACTTCCTTCCAAGGAACCCAAGGCCATTGTGAACTGCGAGGCAAGTTTCACATGAAGTCTGCCCAGTAGCTCAGATCATAAATATAAAATCGTTCTATAAGACCTAATCTATTTTCAGAGGTATGTTTATGAGATTAAAATATAACTTTGATTGCTGAAAAAGGCGTGATTTTCGGAAGGAAATGACAAGGAAGTAACTGTTATCAGGCCTGTTTTTCCCTGCTGTTAGCTTAGATCTGATGAATTGCCTTAACAGTTCCAAATTAGGTTGCCAATTAATATTGATTATCTGAAAAGCAGTAGGTTGATGTATATTCTATTATTAATAGCTGTTAATGCACTTTGTAATAGCAGTCTGTTTGGCAAACATGTTCTGGTTGTTCTTTTTTTAATGAGTCTTGGCAGTGAAACCCCCAATTTAACACATGCAGAACTACGGTAACTCATTGAAGTATTTCTGGGTTTTTGGGGTTTTTTTTTTGCACTTGGATTATGTTTTCTTTGTTTTTTACTGGGAGTAACACCTGAGTTTTGAGACTACAATGAGACAAGGAGAGAATTATTTCTGTCTAAACTGGTGTATTGTGGTTTCTTCTTGTGTTAGCACATGTCAGTGCAAAATTTTTGCATCACTGCTGGATGAGTTTTAATAACTTCCTTTGACATTGCCTACGAATATTTTTGTCTCCACAGAAGCCATCTTAGAAAATCTTTCAAAATAGGAAAGCTAATTTGAATAGAACAGTAACAGGTAATTTGAGTTCCTTTTATGCTGTTTAGCAGTTTTCTCACAATACTTGGAAAGTACCTGGAAAGCACAGGGAGAAAAATGGGAAATCTCTTATGTGTAGGGAAAAGCCTCAAGATAAAGTCTGGAGAGGGAGAAAATATCTACGTAAATGTAGACATCAAGGTAAATGCTCTTTTGTTTTCTTTTTTTTTCCAGAAAATTTGAATATTTGCACAATCTGATGTTGCAAGTTGTAAATGCTTAACGCTTCTAAAAGAATAAATTACTTCAGTGCCTGAATGTGTAGATAACTGTCAGCTTCAAAGGATCAAGTGAGTTGGAAGGAATGTCTGAAGAACTTAGTATAGGCAGATACCAGGTGGAGTATAGAAAGCAGAACAGATTCAACCAATGTAAGAGAGACCTAGATGTAAGTTATATACAAATTAAGAATAATAATGTTACAAAAAGTGAATTTCTGTGGTTCTGCTTTAATGCAAAAGTGGAATACTCACTTCCCCCTCCCCGTCTCTGTCACATGGGTTTCCCAAGCTGCTTGTTATAAGAATTATGCTGCTTCTCTAAAAATTGAGTTGGAAAATTAACCTATCTGATGCTTTTCAAACTACTCTTACAAAAAAAGACCCCCTTTCACTGTAGAATATCCTCACTATGAGATGCTTTGTTCTGTAGGATGTCAGTAACTTTGCCCTCCTGACCAAGCGATTAAGAGAAACTGAAATCAGTACTCTAAAATTCACATTAAAGCTATCAGACTAAGATGGAAAGAGCCATTTCAGTTTTTGCTTGAGAAGTGAACTGAGCTGAAGTTCCCCTCAGAGTACATAAAGCATAAACAAGATTGGGTGTAGTTTAGTGTGCAGTCTCCAGGATGCGCTTTGGCTTTTCTTTCACTTCACCCCACTTGTGAGACGATGCAGTGTACTAAACCTGACAAAGCTACTAGCTCTGACTTCTCCTGAGAGTCATTTTTCTGCCCTGAGTTCTCTGGGCTCCATCGGGCACACGGGGAATATCAGGGCAGACCTGGGTGTTGCAGCAGTCCCTTTAAGATGGGTGCCCACCGGAGCAAGTCTGCCGGCTGATGTGGCATCCCTGCTGCTGCTCAGCTCTGAGCCCACCACCATTCTTTCTTCCCCTCCTGATGCTGGCGGTGTGACTGGAGCTCAGAGGCATGGCGTGGAGAGCAGGTGAAGCTCTACCTGGAGAGAGTGCAGGGTAGCAGCTCTGTGGTGGCAGTGTGGCAGCCAATTTCAGGGCTTGAAAGTAGTGCCGGCAGCCAGGAACTTCTAACTGCAGCTCTGCTAATGACTAGTGCTGTGGTTTTGGGCAACTCCCTTGGTTGCCTTTGAGTCAGCTCCCCTGTCAGTGAGAAGGGGATGATACTCCTTTGTAACTCGCTGTTGTAATCATAATTAATTAAGTATGCTTCAGATGTCAAGGACCTGCTATGTGTTACCACTGGTATGGACAGGCCTCTCTGCTTTTGTTAAGAAACCCTGGATCTAAGAACGCAACAGGGGACTGTTCTGTTGTTTTTCTCCCCCCGTTAACTTACGAAACAGATCAGATTAACTCTTGGTACCCAAGTGCTAGCCACAACTACTGACCATCTGAATCTTGCCCCTCCCCCTTTCCTTCCTCTCTGCAACTTTTCTTGGCTGTCCACTCGTTGTCTCAAACTTTTCCGAAATGAATTAAAGACAGGGTGCCAGATAGAGTTAAAAGGGAAATTTTAGTTGAGGTAGGTGAAATCCTGGCAGTGAGGGTAATGGTTTGTTGCTGGTGTAGTAAGACAAAAATGCTCTGAAACCTATTCTGTGTAGAGGCCATGCAGTTTCCAGGCTCTGCCTTGGTTGCCAACCTGAGATGTGCTAGTAACTTGCTGGTTTGGTTTTTTTTTTAAAAAAGTGTCTAAAAATAATGTTGGGGGGAGCCCAGTGAGTGAAGAGTTCAAAATTCACATGTAAGATTAAACTTAAAACCCCCTCAGTATTTAAATTAAAGGAAAATATTAGTTAATGTTACCCAGAGAGAGGTCTGAGAACAGCAGAAGCATGCTTGCTGTTCCATCTCCCACAAAAAAAGCACTCTCTAGGTTCATGACTGACACCCAGCTGCAGGTGGCAACGTGCTGCTCCTGTTGAAAGAGCTGATATGTTAAGGAGCTGGGGACTCTCCCCAGTCCACCCACTTGGGTGGTGGAGCTGTATGGGCAGGCAGCGACTGCTGTCCTGGCTGGGCGGTTACCTGTGTATAGCCCAAGAAGCAAAGCCAGCTGTCACTCTTGTTGACGCTCTGGTTGCCCTCCTGATACGCTCAGCTGGTACGTCTTGAAAATACAGGGGCTGCTCATGACTTGTGGACTTAAAATCCAAGGAACGGGCTTTAGTTTTAGACAGTTTTCTGAAATCTCTTAAATACATTCATAGACTTATGTCCCCAGCACGAGTCTCTGGTGTCTGTTCATCATGTCTTACTGGTGCAGATCATGAACTCTCCCTCAGTAATTTTTGCACTGAGCCTGTAACTTCTGTTGTTACTTTACAGAGATGCCTGCTCCTGACTGTAAATGACAGAAGGAGACATATTCCAGTTGTAAAATACAGTAATTTCCTCCTGGAAGAATTTTAGGTCATTCTGTTTTGTGCTATAGAAAGTCTTAAAGGCATTGTTCATATTTGTAATAGTAGTATGGCAAACTTCTTTCCCTCCCTTTATCTGTGGAGGGATGTAATACAGTGCATTGTCCAGGTGTTCCTTTTTAACACATGTTGCTATGAATTAAAAAGTTTCTCCACTGATCAGATCTGCCACGAGTGATTCTACTTGGAAATCACTTTGTGCCCCTCTTCTAGCCACACAAGGATTTGAGTCCTCAGCACCAATTAACGTTAACTAGAGCTCTGGGAGAAGCCCTCAACTGAGGCACTTTGAAGGCAAATAATCTTTGATTTTGATATTGTGGTGGTGTGTAAGGAGCAGCCAGTGCCTCTGAAGACATGCCGCAGCAGCCATACTGGTTGGAGCTGCCTAAAGGCAGAGGTTTGTATTTCTGAATGGATGGCATAGCTGCCGAGTGGGGACAATGTAAATGCCAGAGGAACTGTACAGGCCTTTAGGCAGCTGGATATGGTAGGAAGTGGTTCATGTGGATTACTGTGTTTTGCAAGCCTGCTGTCGATGAGCTGAGTGTACTACACATCGTATCAGTCCACCATAATTATGTACGGTCAGGCAGAGGAGATTAATTCTGAACGCTTCAAAACATCTTCCCCTGCCCAGCAACATTGTTTTGGGTAATGTATTCTTAGAGACATTTGGCCATTTCATTGGTTTGTCACTGATAACCATTATCCTCTTTGAATAGCCAAATACAGACTTCTAAAGCTCTTGATATAAGGTGTATTTTCTGAATCTTTAGCTGTTCTTGTGGTATTTTCTTCTCTGAAGTGAACAGACCCAAAAGGCATGTTGCCTTTGCTGCTGTTGTTCTTAGATAATACTCTCCCTCCCTGCCTTGCCTTATACAAAATAATGTTCTTATCCATCCAGAGGCAACGTTTCCTTGCTTAGTGGCACATTCGTGCAGGAAGTTTAGTGTCTGGATGGTGTCTGCCATGACCCCCAGTCTTTTTTACAGGATCGTTGCCTTCCCCAATGCAATTCCCCAAGGGTGACACTTACTGTTCTTTTGGTTGTTTGGGGTTTTTTTATTGCTAGGAGTTTGTAGCTCTCTATCATTGCTCTATTAAAACCAGCTGTTGGTCAGGTATACCATACCTAACAAAAAATATACTTTACTGCAGAGACACTTTACCAGAAGGTAACCTGATTCAGTTTTCACTTACCGTTGCTCCAGGTTTCATGTCCCCTGCAGATGGCAAGAAGTGATTTCATATTTTCTTTCATATCCCTGGTAATGGCAGTGGGCGGGATCCCGTCAGAAATACTGAAGAAGAAATAGGGGAGGAAGTGGGGTGTATGGAGTCATTAGAGATAACACTTAGAGGATTTTGAATCCTGAATTTGAACTTTTCGTCCTTTGCACTTTGGGTTTGTGTGAACATAATTACAGCCTTGAATTCTTTCTTTGAAATATTACATGTATGTGGGGGAGTAGTTGTTTTGTTTTTGCTAAGTAGCATTTTTCTACAGAATTGTATTCATACCACTTGTGTTCTTTTTTTTTGAAGGTAAAATTTAATGTTGCTACTTTTTTTTTGGTCTAGTTCTTATATGAGATTAACTCCCAGACAGTTGCACATTTACCATCAACTAATAGTCAAAAGGTACAATCTCACAAAGGCTTGGCTAAAACTAAATGAATAGCTCTCAATTTCCTGTGGGTGTTTTTTTATGTACATGTGCACTGCTTACCAATAAGGAATTAGAGCAACTTTCTGAGATAGCAATGTTGCCAAGTTTTATACTGTTGAAGTAACTTTTGTTAAACAGGAGGAAGAAAAAAAGTTCATAAATTGTCAAAAGGAATTTGTCTACAAAGTGTGCCAACAGGGTTGGGTCTGTTTTTCCTCCTCCGTTTTATCAGGAGGAAGAAAAGCTTGTTGCTTTAGTACTTGGTTAGCCTTTTGCTTTCAGATGCCTAGCCTCAAGAGTATACTGCTTTCATGATTTATTTTAACAGTTGCCCATGACTGTAGCATTTGAACACACCTCTTGGAGATGAAAACAGGCAAGACCTTGACTTCTGTAGGAATGTTGTTGTGCTCAGCCTCGTTTTTACGCATCTCACTACGCTCATTTCTGAAGTGACTTGAGTAACCTGCTTAGGGCAGTGTGAGAAGCCTGTGGTACCTTCCCACCAGAGCCACCTTCTGATGGTCAGGGTATACTCTGGCCTGGCTGTCCTAGGTTCAGATGAACTTTACCTCCAGTAAATGGTAGTGGTGTCACTTTGATCCTGCGCATTGCTCGTTTGAAAACTTGAGTGTTGTTCTAATGACTGCAGGCTTCTTAGTATGCAGTGGGAAAGCGTACGCTCTCTGTCCCTTATCCTAGTGTGTGCTATTAAAAACAGGCAAACGAGTAGACGTGACTGTGTCCCACTTAAACTACTTCTCGATTTCTTGAATAGTGACTTGGAAGAACAAATAATCTCCTGTCCTTTTCATCTCTGCTTTCTTCTGCTGGCTCGCAGCTTAAAATATCGTCCCATTTGGTAGCCTTAAGAGAAGGGTGGTGATGAAGCCTTCACCGGAAGTGTTCTCTGAAGTTGGACTAGTTACACCATCAATCCCGCTAACAAAATTCAATTGAAGTAGGTCTTTTAGACACAATGGTAGGAGGATATCCAGCAAGCTTCTGCTAATCGAAAAACATGAAAAACGTGCTTGGGGTGTACCCGTGCAGCTTGCTGTGTAACTTTTTCCTTTGATCTTTTTGGATGGACCATTCTGCTTGGAAAAGTTCCCATTCCTATCAAGAGAGGCTGTTGGAGAGCCGTGGAAGGGTGCCTGCTTAATCTCCTGAGCACTTGATAAATGTGTGCTCCATGTGTCACTCTCTGAGAGAGCAGCTGTTGTTCCTGGGCTCTGGTTTGAGGGTTAGAGCCACATGAGGGAGTGGGGGGTGTTCTTGGTTCTCCAGTTTCCTGATAATGGTTTGAGGCTTGTTATGGATGAGATGGCATGCTCTGAGTGCTCTAGTGAAGAGTGAAGTGTGGCTCGGACTACTTGAGACACAAAAAGAAGTGAAAAGTATTGTTTAATTTAGATTTCTGCAGATACTTGATGCTCACCTGTAGGATAATCTGAAGTTCTGTCACTGGTTATTGGTGAAACGTGTTGCTGCATGAGGTTTGAGTAGAAGTAGCAATGGCCGCTCTTGAGCAAAACCGTAGTGGGCAGTGGTTAATGACAAGGTATTTTCTTGCATTATTAAGGTACTTTTATTCAACCAAGAAAGGGGTCTCTGTGTCCAAATGACATGTTGATGGATCCTAGTGCAAGAACCAAAACAAGTAATGCTCTTTTAAGCATTAGTGAGTCACGTACAGTTAGGAGTTCCCTTGCTGTCATGCAAGACAAGTTAATGTGTGGCTAGTATGCCTTCTTTCATACATAATTTTGTTTTCACTGCTGATGAAATTTGAAATTATTTCCTTATGTTTTCAGATGTTGCCATAGTATTAAAGTATTCATTCTTTCCTGGTTGGTTTTCCTCTTTTGTATATGTTTATATTTGCTTCTTATTAAAGAAAAAGACTTATGTAATTATATAATAGTATCTGAAGAATAGTTGAAGGACACTAATGTGCTGTGTTCTTTTTCTCCTGTTTCAAACAAATTAAGACTTATGAGATATTTCACTAGCAGTCTCTCTTATCCAGGGAAATTATTTTTAAAGACCAGATCCTGAGAGTATTCTTTTCATTTGGAAGGGGTTAACAAGAGCTTTTCATATTCAGCCAGTAAGGCTGGTGTCTGGGATATAGAAACGTACATAGCTATACAGGTTGCTGTTGGTGAGAATGGTGCTGGTGTAAGTAGTTTCTTTAGCAGGTGATGAACTTCTTCCTTAATAGTTTAATTACTTAATCTAAGGAAATCCTTGGGGGGAAAAAAAAAGATGTCTGGAATGTTCTGCCAGGGACTTGTTTAGGTGTGGTAATACAGGAGGGAAAGGATGACTTCTTCTGGCATTAGATGCGGGGCAGGAAGCTCTGGAGCAAGTGTTGGCCAGAAATGCTGTAATACAGAATGAATTTGGAGAAGGGGGATTTGAGTTCTTCTGGTGGTTAGTCCAACAGCAAGTCACTTTAGTCTGAGAAGTGCCTCCGAGTTTCCACCTGTGAGATGAATTCTGGTATGTGCCTCAGAAGTACTGTGAAGGTGCTAAATTAATGCTTTCAGGGGAAGATCACAGGATGCTTTGAATAAAGCTTTACAAAGTGCACCGTGTTCTTACTATTAATACCAAATAGTTTGTGTGTATCTCTTAACTGACAAGGGAGATGAAATGTGCCAGATTTGTGGGAAACGTTTGCTTGTTATTTTGAAAGGGCTGGAAAGTGCAGATGGAGAAGGGGGGATTGAAATCTAGGTATGGAGGGAAAAAAATCCCATGGAGGGTCATCATGGATGTAGCTCTTGAAATCCTTCGTCTTGTTGCCTCGTGTCTGTACACTGGCTTTGTAGGTGGCTGCATGTCTCTGAGCAGGGTGAGAGGGAAGGGAGCGCTCACCAACGCAGAGTAATGCGTGCCAGAGGAAGCTGCTGCTCGAATGCTTTATTTGAAGCAAATGTGACAAACCAGGAACTGCTATAGTCCTTTTTCTTAAATAGGAAATACACACAACCACAAAGACAAGCTCAGAGGTAAGTGACAGGCTGGAACCTATATTAAAAATATGAAGTTACAAGAAGCAGCCTCGCAGCCTGCTTGGCCGCTTGGATCACGCTTCAAAAGCTGGGGGCTGAAAAAAAAGGCCAATATACAACCTGCCAGCAGAATAACAGTTAGTGGAGTTTTAAGCTGCGTCTCCACTATAGGGTTGCATTTTCAAGTGATGCCTTTACCCATTCTTCTCAGTGGTACTGAGATGCAGGCACGCTATGTAGTGTGGGGGAAAAATTCTTTCCTGTCCAAGTTGTCCCCAGCTTTGGAGTGTCTCTGTCCACCTTGCCCAGGCTTTGCCTCTCCTCCGCCACAGGCTGGATGCGGGGTTACAGAAATGACATTGTTTGCCTGAAGCCAGCTCTCAGAGGATGGGAAAGCATTGTGTCGTCTCGGGTGGCTGGAGCTGCTTGCGATGTTTCAGTTATTTTGGTTGGTAACAGTGAGGTGTGAACTTCTGTGAGCAGGTGAGAAGTGAAAGCCCTGCCTCTCCCTTGCTTGGGATACCAGCATGTCAGAAATGAGGAAACTGCTACCCTTTAGCTTAGTGGTGGAGGTCAAAACACACACACACATACATGCGCACAAAACCCCCAACCCCCACCTTATTCAGAGAAGCGAGTCCTCAGCTTGGCTATTTAGGAACAGCTACGTCATAGTTGGGGCATTCTTCTGATGGGTGAGTTGGCAGTCCTTTATTGGTTTAGTTCTGACCCATGAAACACTTTATTTTTAAATGAGCTCTGGCAGATAATGTTCTCAGCTAATCAGTTAAATATCATAGGGAAGGCTTTATGACTAGTAATTAATTCTGCTAATTAATTCTGCTGTTGAACTAAGCTTTAGCAAATGGCTGCACTGGTTTTACTTAAGCAATGCAAACCCAAGGAGATGTGTTGAAACTTCTCTGACCTTTGTTACAAAGCTAAACCTCTTTTCAGCTGGAGCCTAGGAAAAGAGCACCTTTAGGCTTACGTTATGGTGTTTCCATCCCCTGAATAAATCCGTGTGGGCAAAGCAGCACTGAGTACTTGGGTCTGACAGCTAGAGCCCTGTTTTCCAAGGCAATCCTCTTGCACAGCGTGCAACATCAACTCATGGCCAGCTCTGCTGCGACGGTGGGTTCAGACTCTTATGCCCCTGCTGTGGCTTATGCATGCTCCTTTTCTAGCACACCATTGCAGTGCCGGTGTCTAAGAGATAAGATTCTACTCTAGTAAAGCAAAAGTAGTGCAACTAAATTGGTACTTTTGCCTGTAAATATTACTGCTATTTACAATGATGGGGATTCTCCTTTTTTGAACTGAAAGCCCAAGAAGCATGATGTTCTGACAAGTTGTTCTGACTCAGCTTCAACTGTAGTTTTTTAATAGTCACTAAATGCTTTATTGCATATGAAAAACAAAACAAAAACATTTTTCTATTGGAAGAATGAGTATCTGATATGACAGCATAGAGCAAAAGTTTATTATGCATATACAGTTGAAATAAGTTAACTTGTTTAAACTGTATTGTAGGCACAGTGCTCCCGCATTTGAAAAAGTTTCATGACTCCATATAACCATATCAACATGTTTCCATAGTTAATTTCCAGCCTACAATCATATTATCTTTTGTCTAATGGAACATCATCATATTAAGTAAACTAATAACCATAATGTTAATGTTGCTGATGCTTTATTAGATACTACATTAAAAAAAAACCAAAACACAAACCCAAAACAACAAACCTCAATCCTGCATTCACTTAACCAGGATATGTTTTAACTCATGGAGCTTTACTGTGAGGGGAATGAGAAGGTTGTGTTTAAAAATACTGTATCCACTGCTCAAAATGGACTGGTACACAACAACAGTATGCCATGCTGATGCTTGTGAGGACATCAGATATACCCCCAGTGCACTTCAGAACTCCCCTGCAAGGGGGAACCATATTTCATGCTGGGACTTTGGTCACATTTCTCTATGTCTACGTGTATGAAGCAAATAGAGAAATAACGGCAGGGAGTATAAACAGATGATGGGGCAACGTGATTATTTGGAAAGGGAACGGAGAAGTAACTACAAGCCTGTAGTTGGTTGAACTGAGAAAATGTTGGGTTTAGATCACTGCTAATTGTACTGAACAAAGTTTATTTCTTGCTAAATTTGAAAATGCCACAAAAAATCAGGGGTGTGACAAATAATGCAATGTGCTTTGGCACAGAGAGGAGTGATTTCTTTTGGTATGGACTTCCTCGAGTAGTATGAATGTTAGCACAGCCCAGTCCACCTCTGTACATGATGCAGAGGGAAGGGCTTACAGCATCCTGAATAGCAGCTGACACCGAAGGGGGGCTGGAGTGAGGGTAGAAACCTAACAAAACCCCAAGACCTTCTGGCTCTACTGAAAGGTGAAGTCTTCGGGTGCAAAACCCAAACGTGTCCTGTAGGCGAGTACAGTGGCACAGAAACACTCCTGCAGCACAGGGTCCAGCTCTTACCTGCCTACTTTAGGTAAAAATAGATTTAAAAAAAAAAAAGGTTTGAAGAGCCAAGAGATTGATTACAGTTGGGAAACCAGTTTTACTGTTAGAAAAATTTTTAAAGTAAAAAGCCTAGCATGCTTACTTGAAGTGCCTGAGTTGTATTTTGCAAGTATCTATAGGAGGAGAGAAAGCACAAAGCTTTGAGCTTGAGTTTAGTTGGAGGAGGTGTAGCAAGATTGAATAGCTGAAAGCTGAAACCAGATGAATCTGGGCTAGTTGTAACACACAAATTATTAAGTAGGATAAATTACTCACTGAAACAACTCCCTTTGGATGTGATGGATTCTTGATCACTTGCTTGTGAATTAGTATTGCTGCTTTTTAGTGAGGGAAATCGTTGCTGATATGTATATTCTGGATGTTAGCAAGTGACCTATCTGCACAGGAGTCTGTGGGACGCCTTGGGTGGAAGGTCAGGAGTGTGTTCACAACAGTTTGTTCTGCTTTTTGGGTCTGTGGGAGGTGGGTAGCGACCGCCTGATGCTGTAAAAACGATGTACCAGCCAGGTCTGGACTGTTTGCTCGCATCTCTTCCCAGTACCATCTCCTGTACTGTTTTCTGTTTTCTTGTTTCTTTTCTCTCTTTGACACATCTCCTGGGGTTTTGTCCATGACTCAAAAGGGAGAAAAGAGACTTTTAAGTCCTGCCTACTCATCCGTGTGGAGAGCAGCATCTGTAGTTACAGGAGGGAGAGTTCTGGGGTGGCTTTTGTTTGGGGTTTTTTCAGTAGTTGGGTTTTATTCAGTTCGGTTTGGGTTTTTTTAGGAAGATGAATGGAGTCAGACAAACAAAGTTTTGTATCCGTGCAGGTGTCCTGCTGCAGTAAAGAATAAAGGGGGGAAATTAAGGAGTTAATGTGATTTTTTGCTTGATTTTTTTTGGGGGGGGAAATAAGTGAATTTGCACAGGTAATGGAAAATGAAAAGCTAATACACTAGGGACCATCCACTGTAAGGTAGGTTTTCCATATTGCCTCCATATCAGTAGCAACTGGATTTTTTTTTTTCTTTCTGGTGACTGTTCACCCATATAAAATAAAAGTTTGTCTTGATCTCATTTCAAATAGAGGAATGTTTCCATTGCCATGTCAAACTTCTGGCATGCTTGGTGCACTGTTTCCATAGAGAGAGGCAGAAGGTCACACTATTTGAGTTTCTTGCCTGCCTGGATTTGCCTCTTTGGGTTGGAGCAACAGGCACATAGTAGAACTTTGCAACACCGGTGCATTAGGGCAGTGGACCCCATTGGCAATTTGTTAGTGTTTACAGGGGTGAAAGTGACGTTCCTACAAGCAATTTAACATCTTAAAACCAAATTAATGGCACTTACTGTCCCCGCAGTGGCAATGCTTGTGTAGAAGTCATAAGTTGTGTTGGCAGGGAGATGTTCTGGGGAGAATGAAGTCTTGTGTTTTAATGGAAATTCAGTGTACTTGCTGTGTTTGCGATGTTATGTTGGAGCTCCATTTCACTGAGTTTGGGGAGCTCTGTGAGGATGGTGGAGAAAATGCTGCTGCCTTCACTTTAGACACATATTGAGCATGAATTATTTATGGTACTTCATTGCAAATGAAGTGTTCTGTAGTATATTTGTAAATAATGAATTCTTTATGACAGGACATCCATGTCAGTGGATCCTATGTCACAGAATTGGTTTTCTAAACGTGCTTTATGATACCTGTCCCTTTTCCCAGGCTGCCCTGTAATAAAGTACCTTTGTATTCCTCCTGACTTGTAAATGATATATAGATACATGTGTGAAAGTTTGTGCTGTTTATTGTGAGTCGATATGGTGTTAAGTTCAGTTTATAAGTAGTAGGTATCTTTACATGTAAGCACTTTGACTTTTTGCACTATATAAACTCAGGTTAGCAGGAGACTTATGTGCCATATAAATGAGGTTGTCTGCTTCTGACTTTTGGAGAGAATGTATTTTTGTAAGACAGTACTTTTTAATTAAAAAGAACTAATTTCAGGCTATGCCACTGATCAGCAATTGTAATAAAAACGTGAAGTACAGCGTACAATTCAGAAGGGCTGTACAAGAATTGGGGGGTGATTGCTTGTTCGGCCCAGCGTGTGACTTTGGGGTTGATCTCCTCCCATGCTTGCCTGCGCAGTTCGTGTAGGACTCGTTCGAAGGCTGGGTTTGTGTAGGACCCTCCTGTGGTGCGTTCCTCGGCAGGACACTAGTGAAACTTCTCCAGCTCTCAGGGACAGTCAGTGGCAACACTCAGTGTGAAGTGCCTGTCCTCTGCTTAATGTTAACACCGCCCCTTCAGCATCTTGCCTTGGGGTTATGGAAGAGGCGGTTTTACCTGCTCCTGCCTGTGATCTCCCATGCGAGTGTGGGGAGTCTTTCAGTAGCACAGGAAAAACTGTCCCCTTGTGGGTACCACAGATTTGTGACCCACTAGTGGGTGGCTGTAGGGGTTCGACTTTTCCTCTGCTGACTGACCCACTTGAGAAGCTGCCTGGTGAACCATGGAAAAGATCCGGGTTGGATCTTTCAAATTTTATGTATTCAAATAACTTTATGTGAGGAAAAAGCTAGTTTTTCATCCAGCCTGTTTCAGTAATCTCTTTTTCTGCATGCTGATGGTTGATCCTGTTAGCTCGGTGAGAGGACAGCTGGCTGGAGTCAGGGCTGGGAGCTCTGCAGGACAGACTGACAGTGAAGCCCTGGTCAGGGTGGCTGGCTGGCTGGCTCACCTGGTTGATAGTCAGTATGTTCTGGAGGCAAGTTTGGAGCGACTGCAGAGGGAGCAGCACCGCTACTATCTGAGTCCTGCTTGCTGAGCCAGTGTGATACACTGGTTACAGCACCACATGGATGAGAAATGAGCCAGAAAGGAAAAATGTTTTAGTTTTGGTATGCTGAAAAAGAGACCCAGAGAAATCCTGTATTTTCCTTTTGCAGAGCGGATGGGGATTCTTCTTTTAAGTTACCCATTTATACATTGGTGTGTGGTGTCCTGGCAGCAGAGTGCCAGCCTGCTTCCCTGCTGTCCTCCCCTCTCCCACCCATCACTTCCCTTTTTTTCTTTTCCTCCTCCTCCCCCTGTAATTACTCCCAGGAACTTAGTGCCAGTTACTGGTTGCCAGTCACTCGGTTTTTGCAGCTAATGCACTAGTAAACCTCTTCAGTTCCCTCAAAAAGAGAAAAGTTAATGCTGGATGTCGGCCTGCCTCTGCGTGGCTGCCGCAGTTGCCTAGCAGCTGGCAGGAGGCACTGGGAGGAGCAGCTCGCCCCTCCTTGAATCATCTGCCAAGAGAAATGAGAAGACTGGTTAGGTTCATTAACATCTTCTCTTTTTTTTTTTTTGGTCTCTGCCTCTCGTGCACACACATACGCACACTTACCTGCCTGTGCTCAGCAGTTTCTCACGAGCTGTGAAATGGAGTCTCTGTGTTCAAGCAGCCCTTGCTGCTCACAGGCCCGTGCGAACTAACACGGTAACTGCCGCAGGCAACTGCGAGGTCTCAGTCCGCACCGTCGCCGATGTTAGGTGTCTTACATCTCGTGAGGGAGTGGGGCTGGCTAGATGCTTCAGCTGACGAGGTCGTGGTTTTGCACACTGGCCTCTTAAGTTTTCCATTTTTAGTTGTAGGGTGTTCTGTGCATCTCACTGCTTTTCCTCACAGGCTCTGACATAATAGCTCTGCTCAATCTTCCTGTGGTAGCTGGAGACGTCTCCAGCTTTCAGCCAAAAGTCATGGCCTCTTCTTTTACCAGGGCTGGCTGAAATGGATACGTGCCCCTGCATTGGCCACATTTGTGTGGCCTGGTTGAGATCTTGGGTGCGGGTTGGGATGCAACCAGGGCAAGCTGATGTGTGTTGGGTTGTTCTGAGGCTACCCTGGGGGAATGAAAGTACCCCCAAAACAGCAGGTGGCCAAGTGTGATGATACCCCCAAACTGCTAAAGTGATGTGAGGGATGGAGGGTGGGTCTCCAAAAGAGGATGGGTACCAAGGTATGGCTTGTAGAACTTCAGCTTTGTTCCAGAGGGTTTTCTGTAAATTTGAGCTGGAGAAGAAAGGATTAAGAGTGCCTCTAACTCCTAGTATATACACTTAAGTAGCTGATTGCTTATCTTGCCATGGTTTTAAGTGTTGGTGTAATGAACTGTTACAGAGCAGGGACTGTCATCAAAGTGATACAGCTGTGAAGTGCCTGGTGCAGCAGGATACTTCCATGCATCCTTTTCCTCTAAGGATGTTTATTTCTGATAGGTGCCTCTGACTTCAGTGAATGATGCAAACAGAGAAGCCGCTGGTTCTAACAGTTAAACATCAGCCAGTTTCATGTGTCATTATACTTTTCTTCTTAAGGCAGGTTCCTAGAGAGACACGAACCTAGAGTTGGTGGAACGAGCACATGATTTATATGGAGAAATATAACGGGTAGTGCCTGGATTTTCTTTTTCAAAGGCTAATTGTGTTAATTTGCTTGAGACACAATTATCTCAATGGGATTGATTTATTTAATTAACTTGGGATGCCTGCAGGTTAAATAGTGAGTATAAATAGAAGGACAGTGGGGAATGCATCACTAATGTTTGTATTGCAGAAGGATTGACTCATATGTAAATGAAGTGCTACAAGGCTGCCAGGCTAACCTAGTTCTGGGTTGGTTTCTAGATACAAAAATCTTTCATGCCATCACGTGTGGCATGGCACTCGTATGCTCACCAGTAAGTTGTTGGAGAGTGTGGATTATAACACTGATGGCAAAAACACCTTGCACCCCTTCTAAATACCTTGTGTAAGAGTGCTTTTGTGGACACTGCAAAGGGACAGTGTCTGGAGAAGGCGGTTTGTGCTGGATCACTGCAGTGGTGCTGCCTGATGGAACCCATCAGTTTCTTCGCTCTCGACCCTCTCGAGGCAGTTTCTTGTTCCAAACGTGTGAAGACCACTTCTGAACAGACAGTGCAACTGCCTTGTATGTAGGGTACCCTGTACCCATTCTTGTCTGAAGCCTCGTAACAGGACTTCCTATGTTCCCTTGCTCTCAGCTCCCTCTACCTTACTGGGTGGGCATGCTTCTCTGTGCTTCCATGGAGGATTAGGTATGTTAGTAGATTGGTCCTGCCAAGTGTCTATGTCCTTTGCCTACTGTTTGCAAGGTCATTTTGTGATACTTTATGTCCTTTGTCCAAAGGTGGCTAGCAATGTTGAAGTTCCCAAAGGGAACTCAAGTGTGGGACACGGGGAAATGGCCAGCCCCTTTTCAGTGGTCTGTGGGGACAGGACAAGGGGCAATGGCTTTGAGTTGGAGCATAGGAAGTTCTGCACCAATATGCAGAAGAATTTTTCACAGTGAGGATGACAGAGCATTGGAACAGGCTGCCCAGGGGAGTTGTTGAGTCTCCTTCTCTGGAGATACTCAAGACCTGTCTGGATACCTACCTGTATGATATGTCCTAGGGAACCTGCTTTGGCAGAAGGGTTGTCCCTTCCAGCCCCTGCAGTTCTGTGATTCTGTGAAGTTCTGAGCTTTTTCATGCAAATGTTTTGTCCTGCACCATGAAAATCTTACATCCTGCAAACAGAAGACAGGCAGGTGTTTCTGATCTCTGCCCTACCTAAAGTAACTTACTCATTGTCATGAGCTATATAAAACTGTAGTCATCCTCTTAATCTTTCTGAGGTCTTCATCATAGCTTGTGGCAAAATATTGTGCAAACTGAGTGCTGAGTAGAAATAAAGAAAACAGAGCACCACCACAGAACCAAACCAACTAAACAAACACACATTTCCTTTTCGCAGCTGTAAGTGTATTGCTGTTTCAAAGATGCCCTTGCTTCTGCATGAGGAGAGAGTATAGGCACACTGCAGTCTTTGACAATTCTTTTTTTGTCCTTCATAATTTATCCATCTCCCATTAGTATGGTTGCTTCAAACTTTGTCTCTTTCCATACAGAAATCTGTCTTTGTCCTGAATTATTCTTGTCCCCATTTTCTGAACCTTTTACTACATCTGCTATCTCAAGAAGAGATGAGATGATAAGAGTTGAACACAGCACTGATGGAGAACGTGCTTCTGATTTATGCTGCGGCGCAACAGTGTTGTCAGTCTTATCCTTTAGATAATCATGCGAATGCTTTCGTCTTAGAAATACTCTTCTCTTTTTCCATTTTAAAGTTGTATCTTTGCATATCTAGCAGTGTTTTTCATTTATTTGTCGAAGACTTGATTCAAATATTGAGTTATTCCAGAACTGTTAAACCCAACAATGACTTTTGAGTGCTTTGCATTTTTCATTTAAATGCACTTTGCTTTTTATTGATCTGCAGTGGATTTAATTTGCCCCTTGGCCTGGCCTTGCATGGTTCATCTGGAATTCTTTCCAGTCTTCTCTAGTTTTAACCAACTGTAAACACGTCTGTGCATTTTAGCTGTTCATGTTTTGGGGGGTGGGAGGGGAGAAAAGGTGTTGCCTTCATGTCTTTCCATTTTGTTCAAGAAATGTGAAACAGTGCTGTCCCTGGTATAGAGCTTTACATCTCCACCTTGAGTTTTCAGTATTTATTTTTTTCCATATTGAAAACTGTTTCTTTTGTTCTCATGTATTTTCTCTGTGCCTCTGCTGCTTCCTAATCTACATAAATGCTTTCCTTAGTAAACCTCAGGTTTTTTGGTGGCGTAAAAGGATTTTGTCAAATACTGTTTGCAAGTTCAATTCCCGGCCTTTTTAAATCCAGGCTTATGATAAGCCAGAAATACTCATGAACACCAAAGAGAAATCTGGAAGTATGTATCTGTTGGAGAAGCTAGCCTTGAAAAACTGTATCCTGTCAGAAATACTTGGATTGCGTGCATCAAGCCTATAGCTCTTCCACTGTCAGGGGTGCTCTTGCTCTAGCCTTTGTCTTGCACTGCTCATTGTTACATCCTAAATCCTCCATTTGGGATCAGTCCACTTGGAATGCAGTTTTCAAACTCCTTCCAGTGACAGAAATTGTCCAGCCTGATTTGCCTGTCTGAAGGAGGCTTTTGGTTCTCAAAGTGGGTCCCTCGTGGTTCCCTCCATGCCTTCTACTGAGAAGGTTCCCTGTCCATACATGTTGCTTGAAGCCAAGACATCTCAATATATTGTAGCCTGCTTATGAAAACATGGGAGCCCTAGAAGAAATGTCACACTTCTTCGATCTTGCTGTCAGCCCACTGAGTGCTCTTTGTTGTGAAGAGAGAGGCCTCAGCCCTTCTGGTGTTTAGCATAGGTACTGTTTCACCCTAGCTTGTACAGGTTTTTCTCCTGCCTGAAAAGCGGGGTTTGCTAGGCCATTGACTAAAACTGAGTTTCCTCTGTAATGCCAGTTTCTCTCTTTCAAGTGAATACTGCGCAGGCATGTGGTAGGGAGCCTCTGTAACTGGCATCAGCCATCTCCCAACATCCGTGGTGGTTAGGAGGGGTTTGATGCCCCTTTGTAGCAGGCAGTTCTGCTTGGGGTAGTGTAAGGTAGCAGTGTCTGAGGATGACTTGAGAACTGTTGAAGGAAACATTTCAAGTTTCTTAAAGTTTCTTTGAAGCTCAGATGGGTAAAAGCTTTTCTTCCCGAGACACAACTTCTGACCCAGTTATGCAGAGGGCTTCATTGATCTAAACCAATTTTGGTTTTGCCTTAAAACTACCACGGGAGAAGGTCTTTGTACAAGGTTTGGTTTTTTGTTTGTTTTCTAATCTGTTTACAGTATTGGACTATTAAATAGCTTAATACTGCAAGAATGTATTGTTTCTAGTCTATAGCTGTCCCTGAGGAAAAACTGAATGCTCCTCCTTAGAGGCCCTTTGAAGATGACGCGGTGCAGACGGGCAGGGATGCGTGCACATGTGTGTGCACATGCAGACTGCACCAAGTTTGAAAGCCTGGGGTGGTGAGAGGGCAAGGATGTGGAGGAGAGACACTGTGCTGGTCTGTTTGGAGATCTGGTGTCTTTCCACTGTGTATTTCACTTCAGAGACCATGAAGTACTGCGCTTTCATAGCGTACTGATTTTATGTATTCAAAAGCGCACTCAGAGGCATTAAAAACCATTTCTCAATGCATGTTACTTCTAAACTACAAATCCCTCACACAGGGAAGACATGGCGTGCTCTTTCTACAAAATTACAAGGAAGGTTCTTAACCCAATCAGATGGTTAACTTAGAGCAGTTCTGGGCATTATATTCTGTGTGTTGTCTTGAATTGGGGAAAGTATATTATCATAGAATCATACAGTGGTCTAGGTTGGAAGGGACCCCACGGATCATAGAGTTTCACCCCCCCTGCCACAGGCAGGGCCACCACCCTCCAGGCCTGGATCTACACAAGGTTGCCCAGGGCCCCATCCAACCTGGCCTTGAACACCTCCAGGGTCAGGGCATCCACCACCTCTCTGGGCAGCCTGTTCCAGCACCTAACCACTCTCTCTGTAAAAAAACTTCCCCCTAATATCTAATCTAAACCTTCCCTCCTTTAGCTCTAATCCATTCCCCCTTGTCCTGCCATTATCTGCTCTTCTAAAAAGTTGATTCCCCTATTGCTGTGATCCATGCGCTTAATGATTTAAAGATAGGTTCAGAAATACGTAGGATAGGTCATACTGGATTTTCATAATCAGTTTTCCTTACCTGTGCTAGATGCATTAGGTGCTTCAGAGGAAGCTGAATTCAAGTGGAAATCACTATTTCTTGTCGGAGTGGCTTGTTACAGGAGTGCTGACTAAGTAACGCAGCCAGATGGAGAAGCTGGTTGCATATGCTGCAGGGACTGCTTGGGAAGAGGTGCTACTGGTGTGACAAATGGTGAAGAGGCCTGGAGATGGACTAAGGAGTACATTGACTCGAATTCTAGGTTTATTTTAAAAAGTACTCCAGGATGATGATATGAAACTGTCAAGAACTGTTGGGAATGAGAATGAAAAATTAGAAAGGACATCAGGTAGAGAAAAACTGTCTGTGAATGAGGACGGTCTAGGAAAAGGTTCAAGCAAAACGCTTTGGCTTTCAGTATAACAAAGGCTATGCGTTGCTGCTCTTGAAGGAAGCCATGCAGAGCCCCAACTGTCTTTTTACTGCAGAAATGCCTTTGTTCCTCTGTGGTATTTCAGAAAGCCACGTCTTCACGTAAAATTGAATTTGACTTGCTTTTGTCTTTATATTGTTGACACTGAAATACATACTTGTCAGGCAGGCTACCCAATAAGCAGGTATCTAAGGTGCCACCAAGGGATGGTATCCTTAAAGGATGTGTTCCATGTGGTCCTAAAAATAATACATTCTGAAATGGAAAGCATGTTTCTCAATATTATTTTATAAGATTTTAAATCTTTATTTTTCCCCTGTTGCCCCCACTGAAGTGCAGAAATCAGGTTGCCTGAAAGGCTTACTATCAAATTAAATTTGTGCATGTTTTAAATAACTTTTCACATTCGGTCTCTTGAGATTTTTATCCCTGTATCTGCAGAAATGTCAGCGAAACTTATCTTAGTCCAACATTTCACCAGGGCGAAGTCTCAAAAATACATACACTCATTCCCTGCACCCTCTTTTTTCCATATATACACTAAGTTGAGCCTCTTCTCCCTTCCCTTGGGCACTTCTTCCTAGTGCTACTTGCCCGAAGGAGTTCAGGCTTGGGCTACACAGGCACATCTGCTTCCGTCAGCCAGCTGTTACTCCTCTGTGTTCGTGTGTATGGGTTTCTGTTTGCCACAAACCAACTTGTTTATCATGGCTGGTTTGTAGAGACTGGAGGAGCTTCTTAGCACTACATAATATTCTGTGTAAGGGGAGGTGGTTCCAGTTAGGAATAACTAGTTCATAAAGTAGGACGAAGCTGTTTTTACAGGAAAACTTGCTCTATTTTGCATCTGTTTCTTTTTGAGTGATGAGTGGAAAAAAAAAATCATGATTTTTGCTCTTAATTCTGTGAATTCCTGCACTGTTCAGAAGAAAATGTGAATAGAATTTACAAGATTATTGCAAGATTATGCAATGGTCCCAAATCTGCGAGCAGTTCAGGGGGAAAAAAATGTCACTGCTACTTGTAATGTCACTTAAATTTGATATGAGAGAGAGACACTTCCCTCCCCTGCTTCCTGCCTCCTTTTATGTTCTTTGCAATGTGAATATACTAACATCTATTTGAAAGTTATTTTTGTCACCTAGGCCTTCTCCTTCACATCTACCTCAGAAGCAGTGCGTGCATCTTGGCGGCATGTGTTTGTTTAATCTAAGGAAGAGCAAAACTCTTTCAGATGACTGCAAAAGCAGGAACAATTGTTAGGCTGAGAAGATGATGGTATGCATTTGTTTATCTCACCTGTAAGGTGTTTCGTAATAACTTTTTCCCAGACTCAAACAATAATTCCCTAGGAGATAATAGTTAATAGATGAAATATTGTGTGAACTGTACTCACATCAGTCACCTTGTGCTGCAACAAAGGAAGAGAAAGAGAATGGATAGTGGTCCTTGTTCTGCAGTGTGGTGAGGGCCCTTGACTTGCCCAAGCTAAATAAACAAAATGGATACATACAATAGAGTAGAAATTATCTTCCCCCCACCCCCTTCAGCTCCTCAACACTTCTCATTTTGCATAGATGTGATGGAACTGTTGTTTTTGAGTGTTAAATAATATACATACTTATGTAAGAACAAGCTCAATCCCCCCCCCCCCTTTTTTTTCCCTCTTTTGTGGGAGTGGTACTGTGTGTTAGGAGTTTGGGTTTTTTTTCAAACACATGACAGCAGCTTTAAGGGCTGCTGAGATTCTTGTGAAATTTCTTCCTTACGGTGCGGCCCAGTGGGAAAGGTTGGCTGCTCAGTGGCTTGTATGTGGTGCGGGAGGAGCGGCTTGGGCGATTGCTGGGTGCCATCTGGCTCTTCCTACTGCCTTGGCCTAATAGCACATGCAGCACTCCGGTACGTTCTCATGGTCCTTCTCATTTCGGCGGTTTGGTGTGGGTGGGCTGCTCTACGTGTTGGGGAGGGGGGTGGTTTCAGTTGGGTGGGCGGTCTTGCTGTGTTGTAGTGTTAAATACAATTCCAGAGGTGGCTGTCTGGTGGTTCTCCAGTATAACAGCGGAAGAGCGTTGGGTCTTTGATGTTTGCCTCGTAGAAAGGTTTCCCTCCTCTGTGTCTCATACCATTGCGCCTGCCTCGTCGCAGCCTGCTTGCTTGTACCCTTGTCTTCATTAGCAATGCGTCGTAGCCTGTCTACAGAGCAAATGATGCCTGGTCCCTGGCAAGCTGATAACTGGTTAGTTATAAAAAAGGCTTCACCGAACTTAATGCTGTTGTAGTTTGTCTCATAAACTGCCAGAGCCAGCAGTATCGATAGCGGGATGTTCTGAGTTGTCCTAGGTTTAGGCTTCTGCCTGACTCAGCTAATTGCATTAGGCTCCAGACTTCATTAGGCCCCTTTGCGATCAGTAGAGACAAAGGCTCTTTTCTTAAGGGCAGCTCAGCTGGAACTGAATTTTGGTGCTCTGGGTCACCTTCTTTTCTGGAAACTTTTTTTTTTCCTTTCTTTTTTTATTTCATATTGGCTGTATTAGGAAAGTGGAGAGATGAGCCAACCAAGTTAGCAGTGGTATCAGTTGCATGGTTGCGCTTACAGGTGTCAAGCAGGACATCTTTGGAGGGTGATAAACAAAGGCATTAGTCTAAAGTCCTGTTTAAATAGTTTGCCCAGTGCAAAATGCTTGAAGGAATGCTTGCATCTTNTGTGGGAGTGGTACTGTGTGTTAGGAGTTTGGGTTTTTTTTCAAACACATGACAGCAGCTTTAAGGGCTGCTGAGATTCTTGTGAAATTTCTTCCTTACGGTGCGGCCCAGTGGGAAAGGTTGGCTGCTCAGTGGCTTGTATGTGGTGCGGGAGGAGCGGCTTGGGCGATTGCTGGGTGCCATCTGGCTCTTCCTACTGCCTTGGCCTAATAGCACATGCAGCACTCCGGTACGTTCTCATGGTCCTTCTCATTTCGGCGGTTTGGTGTGGGTGGGCTGCTCTACGTGTTGGGGAGGGGGGTGGTTTCAGTTGGGTGGGCGGTCTTGCTGTGTTGTAGTGTTAAATACAATTCCAGAGGTGGCTGTCTGGTGGTTCTCCAGTATAACAGCGGAAGAGCGTTGGGTCTTTGATGTTTGCCTCGTAGAAAGGTTTCCCTCCTCTGTGTCTCATACCATTGCGCCTGCCTCGTCGCAGCCTGCTTGCTTGTACCCTTGTCTTCATTAGCAATGCGTCGTAGCCTGTCTACAGAGCAAATGATGCCTGGTCCCTGGCAAGCTGATAACTGGTTAGTTATAAAAAAGGCTTCACCGAACTTAATGCTGTTGTAGTTTGTCTCATAAACTGCCAGAGCCAGCAGTATCGATAGCGGGATGTTCTGAGTTGTCCTAGGTTTAGGCTTCTGCCTGACTCAGCTAATTGCATTAGGCTCCAGACTTCATTAGGCCCCTTTGCGATCAGTAGAGACAAAGGCTCTTTTCTTAAGGGCAGCTCAGCTGGAACTGAATTTTGGTGCTCTGGGTCACCTTCTTTTCTGGAAACTTTTTTTTTTCCTTTCTTTTTTTATTTCATATTGGCTGTATTAGGAAAGTGGAGAGATGAGCCAACCAAGTTAGCAGTGGTATCAGTTGCATGGTTGCGCTTACAGGTGTCAAGCAGGACATCTTTGGAGGGTGATAAACAAAGGCATTAGTCTAAAGTCCTGTTTAAATAGTTTGCCCAGTGCAAAATGCTTGAAGGAATGCTTGCATCTTAAAGAAGTACATATACTGGCAATTCTTGCTTTTCTAAATGCAGAAGGCCTTTGTGAATTGATGGAGATAGAGGACCAGCTCCTGAGTCTCCCCACTGTTAAGAGCAAAATACAAATTGAAACTACTTGTAGTAAAATGGATTGCAGAAAGTAATGTGCATCACTTCTTTCAGCGAAAGGCTTGCTGGTGCATGAGCATCTGTATACAGATGGATCCCTTCTGTGCCGCTAACAGCTGTTGGTTGGTGTTTTCTGTGATATTAGAAACCGCTTCAAAACATTCTGCCAAGAGGAAGCCCAAAAGGTTCTTGTAGGTAGTTCTTTCCTAAGTGAGCAAACAAGCCAGAGAGGAGAAGAGCATTTGAGAGAGTGTGCGAGTGTTTGACACGATCTTGTGAATTGAAAAAGATGGAAAATTTTATATCTGGCATGGTCTGGAAAAGTGCTGTTAAACCAGACAAAATTTATTTTGTTTCCATTTTAAAAATGAAATGAGAAAATGCTGTATGAGTTTTCTCCCCCTCTAATGTTACATTTTTTGAGTAACAGCTTGGACAGGGCTCGCAGCTGGCTGGTGGAAGCTTGGTCAGTCTGAAGCCGTTCTCATAGGGGAAGGTTGGGAGAAAGAATGCAGTCTGAGTCTGTGGGACCCCTGTTATTGAACAAGTGGGTCTGCTGTTTATTACCAGATTTTGTCATTTATGGCTGTAAACTATAAACTGAGGGAGAGATGGATGAAGGTGTGTAACTCCAACCCACACTGCTGTCATCTGCGGAGTGCATGGTGCAATCTGGGTGTGGGCCTGTGCCTTAACCTCATTGCCAAACTAGATTTGGTGGCAAATTTGAGGGGTTTGCCACTTGAACACACAAGGCCAGTCCTTTGTGAACCTGCCCTGCTTTCAGAGAGGTGTTCTGGCCATCGCTGCACCTTAATTGCATTTTACCTGGTTGCATGCTGTAGCCCACACATGCATTTGTGCACTCAACCTCTCAGTTCCTGCCGTTCACCTCCTGCGTGCCGCTCCAGCTGTGGGTAGTGCAAAGGGGGCTGCCTGGGCAGACCCCAGTGTTGCTTCTCGGGGCTCTTCCTCGCTCTGTCTGAAATCAGTAAATGTGGACTTGCTGAGCAGAAGAGACAGATTTCAATCTCTAGTGGTCACTTCTTGGTTTTGAGGGTGAAGAAAATGGGTTTAACTTTATATTTTGATGGAACGTATCTTTAAATTACTATTAAAACCATATTTTAGGAAACGCATTTATATATTTATGAAGAAAAGAGCTATTTTTAGATAGCTCTTTGAGGTAAATGTACTTGTCAAAGAATTTATTATTTGAGTCGTGTGGTCTTTCTGAATGCATTTGACATGATCGTTATTCACTTGTACCATTTGTTTCCTGTTTCATTATGTAAGTTAGCAAACCACTCTAGGGTTACCTTTACTTTTTATTTGCATTAGAAATTGCACCATGAAAAATGTTCTCGTTGGGTTGCCTGCTGCTAAGCCAAGGGCTGTAAATAAGGTGGTTTCTAATTGAAATACAGGGGAACCACACAACCATTATAATTAATGTACCTTCTGGTTTTTCTTTTTTTTTTAATATTGCCGCATATCTCTTTTTTTTTTTTTTTTCTTTTTTTTTCCCCTCAATACAGTGAACCAAGTTTCTCTTCCTTCTGGTTATGCTTAACTTGAAATAGTCACTTCTTGCTGAACTGAGTGCTCCAGTCCTCTGACACCTAAAGCTGCCTGCAGTTGTGCCTACCTCTGTAGTACCATTACACTACACACACAGTGAAACAGAGTCGGATAATGAGAAGCGCAACCAAATCTTAAAGCACCTTCCCCCCACTCCTCCCTTCTTATCAGACTTCACTTTAGTCATGATTTCGCTCCCTTCTTCCCCCCCCATTGTGGCACAGGGAGGGGCAGGGACTGGGGAAATGGGGTTCTCGGTCAGTTCCTTACGAGCTGGTTTCCTTCTCCAGATCTTAAAACACCTCTACCTCCCCCCTCCCTTCTTAGCAGACTTCCTTCTGTGAAGTCACTTCCAGTGTTCCTCTGTGCTTTTCTGGATAAGGGAACAGTGCTAGGAGGATTACCTGAGGCTCCTTTTGGGTCCCACATTTATTTTGTGTGTGCTTCTTACAGAATTCACTAAGAGAAGGACAGTTTTAGATAGGAGTAGCAAAGAAGTATTTTGTGGGAAAGCATCTGTGCAAGCATCTCATGATCTGCAGGCAGATGTTACTGCGAAGTGGTTTGCTGTTTTTTAACTGGGAGGGTGGGCACGTTTTGCTGCTCATGTTTAATGGAATACTCCATCTGCTGTCTAGCCAAATCTCTTTCTGAACACGAAAGTTTTGTGCCAAATGTAACATCAAATCAAGAGAAAAGAGGTGGGGTGTTTTCTTCAGTACACCGTAAACGTTAAAACCCAGTGTGCCTGGGAGGGTGGGTAAATCCAGATCTCTCTGTGTGTCTCGTTCTTTGCTTGTTTTAGAACAGCAGATATGTGCAATTCCAGTTGGTTGTTAATTTGGAAACACATGGGTTTGTCTGTAAATGGCTGTTTGGTTAGTTTTTTCAGTTAACTAATTTGATATTTTCTCCTTTATTTGTAGAGTTCTCATCAGAAACTATCTAATATGTTGGATTCCTGCCTCTTGTGCTGAATGTTATTTTTACCCTTTTTGCAAAGGCTGGTGCTATGCCACTGAAGAGATTTAATCGCCCCCCCGGTGTTAAGGAGATGCAGCGAGTATGTCATCCATTCTTAAGATTCAGAATTCATAATACTCATACATTTTCCTCTAATAATCTGCAGTTATAATTTTAAATTTTCTGATTCTGTTATTGACATGGTACTTTTTTGTTCAGATATGACAGTCATGAATCATTTGGCAAGTTATTTGATTCACATGGATGATTTCTCTCTTTTTTTATGCACACAGAGAGGGGGAGGGGGAGAACTATTTTCTTACTACTTCCCCAGATTTATATGTAGGAGCTATGAGGATCTTACCTTCTCCTGCTGACGCTTCCAGCAATGTGGGGCCAGAAGTAGCCATCTGTTGTGGTCCTGTAGGTATGGGGCTGGAGTCAAAAGTCTGAATTGTATCGGGTTTTTCTGGCTAATCTAAAGACTTCTAGTTTAGGACTGGTTAACAGACCGTAGCCAAAGGGTGGTGGTCAATGGGTCTATGTCCAGGTGGAGGCCAGTGACAAGCGGTGTCCCCCAGGGGTCTCTCTTGGGACCGGTGCTCTTTAACATCTGTATCAATGACATCGATGATGGAATTGAGTGCACCCTCAGCAAGTTTGCAGATGACACCAAGCTGAGTGGTGTGGTCAACACCCTAGAAGGAAAGGAAGCCATCCAGAGGGATCTTGACAGGCTGGAAAGATGGGCCCGGGGGAACCTAATGAGGTTCAACACTGCCAAGTGTAAGGTGTTGCACTTGGGCCAGAAGAATCCCAGACATAGATACAGACTGGGAGAAGAGCTTCTTGAGAGTAGCCCTGCTGAGAAGGACTTGGGGATTGTGGTGAATGAGAAACTTAACATGAGCCAGCAGTGTGCTCTTGCAGCTCGCAAGGCCAATGGGATCCTGGGCTCCATTAGAAGAGGGGTGGCCAGCAGGGACAGGGAGGTGATTGTCCCTCTCTACTCTGCCCTCGTGAGGCCCCATCTGGAGTACTGTGTCCAGATCTGGGGCCCCCAATACAAGAAAGATGTGGAACTGTTGGAGAGGGTTCAGAGGAGGGCCACAAGGATGATTAGAGGGCTGGAGCACCTGCCCTACAAAGAGAGGCTGAGGGAGCTGGGCTTGTTCAGCCTGGAGAAGAGAAGGCTGCGGGGGGACCTCATTGCAGCCTTCCAGTACCTGAAGGGAGCTTATAAGCAGGAGGGGATTCAACTTTTTAAAAGGGTAGATAATGGCAGGACAAGGGGGAATGGATTAAAACTAAAGGAAGGAAGGTTTAGATTAGATATTAGGGGGAAGTTTTTTACAGAAAGAGTGGTGAGGTGCTGGAACAGGCTGCCCAGAGAAGTAGTGGATGCCCCGTCCCTGGAAGTGTTCAAGGCCAGGTTGGATGGGGCCCTGGGCAACCTTGTGTAGATCCAGGCCTGGAGGTTGGCGGCCCTGCATGTGACAGGGGGGTTGGAACTCTATGATCCTTGGAGTCCCTTCCAACCCAGACCTTTCTATGATTCTATGAAAAGATGTGAACCTACTGGAAATTGTGACATCAAGTCCAGAGCAAGTTCCCTATGATACTAACCTGATTCTCAGGAGACAGTTTGTCTGTTTGAGGATATGGCTAAAACGAAACCAGAAATGAGCTTACTGTCTTGCTGGAGATTCTATTTCTATTGAGCATCATCATAATATTAAGAAGAGCACTCTGAAGGCATCTCAATGCAAGAGCAGCCTCTGAGTTGTGGCTTCTGCTGGTACACCAGTGACGAAGAAATGCCTGGAGGTGGCTAGAAGCAGGACGCACCGGGCTGGCACTTCTCTGTTCTCAACAGTTGTTTGCAAAACCACTGTAATAGTATTTGAGAAAAGACCATTATCTTATCTGTGTTTCGGGGGCTGGCGCAAGAGAAGATCTCTGGAGAATGATTGCTCAGACTTGCAGGACTTCAAAAAGCGTCAAAAAGTTTGATAATTCAGTCATAGGTCCCCCTGTGTCTGAAGATGACTTCACACCATCCCCACTTCTGGCAAGGGCAGGAGTTCCTGAAGGGATGGGGCATTACAGATGGTCCGTTCAGATCGCTTCGGCCTTGTAAAACTCTGAGCCTTGAGTTAATGAGATTAGAAATGAAGCTTTCAGTGTGCAGAAGAATTTCAGTCCACTATTGAATCTAGACCTGGGTAAGACTCACATGCAGAAGATGGAGAGATACAGCTTTTTAGGTAGCTGGGGATTGCTAGGAAAGATACCAGCAGGACAGTATGGGACCACGTTGACTTATCTGCATTATCAGAGACATTAATGAATGCAGGGGAAGGAGAGGGAAAAGAAAGCCTTAAGGGTTTATGTGTAAGATGGGCTTCCTCCTTTTCTTCTTTTGCAGGGCATTGCCCTGAAGGAAAACTAAAATGAAAGTCAAATCTGTAACAGGGATCTCAATATTTAAAAAATAAAATTAAAAAAATTTATGCTCACTGCAACTCTTCACTTTTTCAAAGATAATCTTTAGACGTTCATGTTGTTTTATCTTCTACAGAATCTGATGCACAGGCTTTTTTTCTGTAGCTTGAATTTGCAGTCCAGGAATGCTAAGAGTATGGCAGAAAACAGCACTCTTTCGATTATCTTTTGTCTCATGCAGTTTGTTCTTAACCAGAAGGCTTGCCTCTGAATCTTCCATAAGGGCAATTTGATTTTAAAACAAAACAAAAAAACCCACAAAAACCAGCTACTACTATTTAGGTGGGTCTATTGCTTAATAAAAAAGAGAAAGCATTATTTTGCACAAGCCAGAATCACATTACTGTTGTTCTGGCCTTATTCTTGGCATCTGAAGGAAAGCAAATGATTGTACATTAGGTATTTGGAGGCAACTTTAAATCACATATGCAGTACTTTGATTATATGTTATCCATCCTTCTTACTGTCTGTTAACTGCAGCATCGTAATAAGAAGATTGTTATTGCAAGATAAAGGAATTAAATATATGGTTGGAGAAAATCCTTTAGTATTGTAGGCCTTCCTCACGAGGTGTCTGCTTGGGACCTTTGTCAGATGAGACTGCAATTTGAACACTTCCCTTAAGCTTATGTAGGTGGATGCTTTCTTCCCTTGGATGTGGTCTTGAGGGAAGACCATCTTGGAATGGCCCAGCACTGTGCTGGGTTCAGTTACCATGTACCTGCAGTCAGCTTTGCAGTGCACACCACCTGTACACTCTAGGGAGAAAGTTTTGTAGTCTGCAAACCAAAGTTAAGGACTGTGACATTTGACCAAGGGGGATAATGGTGTTTCCTTACCACGAATGCTAGTGTTGTACCATGGGAGCAGAGTGGAGGGAAGCAAGGGCCAGGCTTAGCATCTCTTCAGGCCTCACAGTAGTGGTACATGCCTTTGCTTAGAAGCGTGCCACTGTGCTTTCTGAGTGGGGAAAACTTCTTATCATGGAAGGGTTTTTTTGGAGACTTGTGCCCCTGCTAGGCTGTGTGCTCTGCCTTCCCTTGTGCCTTGCCATGTTGAAGCTCTGGGGAAATCTTTAGCTCCTGGCTCTAGGTAAGAGAGCCTGCCTTCTTAGGTTTAGATGCTGTTGCATGAACTGCTTTTGCTTCAGACTTGCTCAGAGAGTTCATGATGCCTCTCACCTTTCACAGGCTGGTGGGGGTTGGAAGGGACCTCTGGAGATCTGGTCCAACACCCCTGTTAAAGCAGGATCACCCAGAGTACATTGCACAGGACTGTGTCTAGGCAGGTCTTGAATCTCTCTGGAGAAGGAGACACCACAGTCTCTGTGCAGCCTGTTCCAGTGCTCTGTCACCCTCAGACTAAAGAAGTTTTGTCTTGCATTCAGATGCAAGGGGTTTCCTGTGTTCTGGTTTGTGCCTGTTGCCCCTCGACCTGCCGACGGGCTCCACTGAGAGGAGTCTGGCCAATGTTTCTGTTGTAGTTCTTTTTACCTCCTGTTTTAATTCTGCATTTCAAATCAACTCAGAATCTCTCCTCGCTCCCCTTATGCAGCCCCAAGCTATGTTTGGTGGTGTTTGTGGTGCTGAGAGCTGTTATAAATGGCATTATTGGTTGCATATTTCAGTAATGAAGAAGCCCAGAGTCAGAACTAAAAATACCGGAGGTTCGTGGCACTCCTGCTTGATCCTCTGGTCACATTGCTTGTAGCAACTGTTCCTTGGGCAGTTCCAAGGATGCATCAGTGGCGAGGTTAGCATCCATCCTGCTCTGAGTTACAAATTACTTTTCCAGTGAAATCTCTCGAGTAGTTACTCCAGAGAGGCTTGAGTCTGTTGTAAGTGAAAAGTGAACAGAAGGGAAACCACGAGTGTGTCAGCACCACCATCTTCTTTCCAGAATCCTGTGATAAATCAGATAACGCTGTTCTGAGAATTGTTTGCTTACTAATTATTGAAATGCCATTACCTTTTCTTTGTGTCTGTAATTAGCATTTCAGCTCGAGTCTAGGGCTTGATGATAAATGAGCCTCGTATGCCAGAGGTTCAGTAAATGATGAAAAACTGAAGTTTGTGTTTGCTTACTCTCTTCTTTCATAAAACAAACAGTACTGAGCTGATCTTTAAGTAAAAAGTGTCAGAAATTATACAGTCTAAAGGAGGAGGTTGTTCTTATTTTTATTTCTCAGTTCCCTCATCGGCTGGGTCACAGTACATGTAAACAATGCAATAAATAAATACTCCAATAAGTCCAACCTGAGCTAAGATAACTATGGAAAATCTTTTTATGCGTTTCTAAATCAAAAGATAAAAATGCATGTCCTACAAACTGGTAGGAGAATTATAGAGCAAGTCTTTAAAAGCATGATCTGGAGCAGCCTAGATTTCCAGATAGCACACTCTGAAACGTAATATCCACATAAAACAATTGATGAAAAATGTTGCTGTAAAAATATCATATATCCATTTGAGATAATAGTCTTTCAGAGAGAGAGAGAACAGGCTGAAAAGCTATAGCAAGCTCTAGAAAGTGGTACTGAGGTTCTGTCTACCGTGCCAGCATGTGGAGTTTGAGACCGAACTTGAGACGTGGGCATCTGAACAGCAATATGCCTGAATGCAAGACCTGTCTGAACAGAACTTAGGCCAGCCAAGTTACCTAGTTTGTTTAAAGATACAAGCTTGTTCTGAAGATGTTGGAGGTCTTTTGCAGACTGTTTGGAGATATTATTCATCGAGGCTTCTCTAGATGACAGCAGATGGGATGCTGCAGATTTTAGCAGACGTCTGATGTCTCAAGAAGAGAAAGAGGATCTGGTGAGCAGATTCTGGAAGGCTATTCCAGCGGGAAACCTCAATGGCTCAAGTAAATAGGACTTTAGAATTAGATCCACTGCTACCACCTAGCAACCAAAACTTTTATGAGGTTCAGCTGGCGTGGATCCACTTGCTTGGAGGGAGATTATGCGTAACTCATGCTACATTTGGGTCACTGTGACCTCAGACAAAACTGGGACTTGAAATGAGAGATGATCCTTGGGCTCCCTGTTACAAAGTTCACAGTTCCTTCGTCTTCATGCAGAGCATGGTGCCAGAACACCAGTTGGGTCATGGGGAACTGCGGGCAGAGCCTTTTGGTTCTTGAATTGTCTGGGACCGTAATTCAAGCTCTTACCTGCATTAGAGCTGAAAATGGTACAGAATGGTCAGGCGTGCCTTGCTTTTGGTTGGAAATGTGGTATTTGGTAGCATGCCAGCAATTCTGAAGGATGACTTGGATTAACTGGCATATAAGGTAGAGCCATAGATGACAAGCAAGTTATCACCCTCTTGAAAGTGTTTCCTGCTTATAATTCATTCCTGGGAGAAGATAGTATGGGTGTTATACTGTGCCTGCTATAGAGAAGGCTTCCTCGGTTGTTCGGCACTCTCTGGAAATCCCTTCCTATTGTTCAGCTAAGAAATAAGCTGGTAATTTTGTCAGGAGAAAAGCTTAGGCATTAATTTATTTAAAAGGCCTTTTCCTTAAGGTGCTCTTTTGTGTTCCCCCCCTCCAAGTTGTCCTCAAAACTAAAAAAACCCAACACCAACCAAAACAAAAAACCATTAAAAAACCCCACACCAAAAACAACCAACCAAAGCAAAACAAAAACACAACCAACCAAAAAACCCCACAAAACCCACTGGCCAAATAAATCCCCTTAGCTGACTTGGGAAGCAGGACATTACCCTAGTCTGTGTTTTCCTCCATTTATATTTCTTTCAGGTAAGCATTAAGCAGGATGAACTTGCTCTCCACAGAACCCTGTGTGTTTATTTAGTCACTTCTGTATCAGTGAAGCACTGTGTGAGGTGTCCTGCGTGCTGTGTCACAGGTTGGCCAAATGGGAGAGTGCGTTGTGCTGCTGGACCCGCGTTCAGTGTGCACGGTACCTTGGAAGTGATGTTAGAGGGGCTGGGAACATGCATGTGCCAAAATGTAGGTGGTCTTCCAGGAGACATTGTAGAAGCCAGTTCTCAGAGCTTCAGAGGCTGTGCGCTTGTAGGGCAATTGGGCCAACTGCCCATAGCCTAGCTAGGAGAACTTTTGGGGGGCTTGTTGTTTTTGCAAGTATTAAATGCAAAACCTGACTTGATTACAGAAATGTGTCCGTATGTTGTGGTTAGCTGTTACCCCTTGCCTGCAGTGAAGGCTTTGCAGTATTAAAAAGCAGCATCCTTTCCCCTTTTCTGTGCTAATTCTGGCTACGTGGAGCACTAGGACAGGAAACGGAGGATAGGGAAATACTACCTACTCTACAGAAAAGTCTGTACAAGGGAAAAAATTTCTATAGGGATGGCTAAGAGCTTTGAATTTAATGAAGAAAATACTGAGCAGAGCTAATACTCGTGGGGAATAAATTCTTCACAGAAAGTTGAGAAAGCTGCTGAGTGTCAATGTTCCTCTGAAAACGGTAAAAGTAATTGTAAAAGCTGAATGGCGTGGCATTTAATTATGTAAGGAACCAAAGGGGCTAAAAACATAATAACCTGGTATATCAGAAAGCAATTTAAAATATAAGATAGGGAAAATGGAATATTTCTGTTACAATAAGATGAATTCCACCACTGGCTGCATTGATTTCAGGTCTCAAGTTTTGTTCCAAACAGATCTGTAACTGTGGAGGAGGGGAGTGTGTGGAAAAAAGGCATACTTTTGTTCCCTTGACCTCTGGAGCCAACCCATTCCCCTTCTCTGCGAGAATGGTGAGAAAGATTTGGATAAATATATAAACAGGACTAAAGAATTTAATTAGCTCTGTTGGTCGTTCAATCTCTAGTTGTCTGATTTAATTGTCCCCTTCAAAGGGATCATTTGAAGCAGAGCTCCATATGCTCTGTGAATGTCAGTAAACTAAGCTTGTTAGTGTACAGTGCGAAGGCCAAAGCTGAATTCTTGTGGGTATTCACAGCCTTTAATAAATAGCACGGCGGTGCCGAGGAGGAATCGTTCCTTCCGCCCACTCGCCCTTAAGATGTTTCCCTTCAATTCAGAAATGAATATTCAGTTGAAAACTTATTATACATCTTGTGTCTTTCAAAATATTCTTGGCACTGCATAGGAGTCTGTCTGCAGAGGGGTGGGATGGATTTTTTTTGGTTGGGTTTTTTTTTTTTTCCATCCTACCTTCTGCGCAGAGGATCTGGAGCCAAGCAGTAGCTGTTAGACTTTTAGGTTTGTCTCCTTATTTGTTTGGGGTGGGGTGGTTTTTTGTGTGTGCGCCTGGCAGTGCCTTTTTTCTGAGCTGTGGAGATCCTGCTGCATCATCTTGGGAGAGGGATGGCACGTTAGCATGGCAGGAGAGGTTCAAGCGTTAGGTTGTCCGGCTCCTGACAGAAGATCTTGCTGTGAAGTGTTCTCAACTCTGCCAAGCTGGAACAATTGGGGCGAAAGCTTGTTATGGGGAGTGCCTGCTTGAAGTCACTCTTTTTTTTATTCT
This sequence comes from Zapornia atra, assembly GCA_013400835.1. NCBI lineage: Eukaryota > Metazoa > Chordata > Aves > Gruiformes > Rallidae > Zapornia > Zapornia atra. Next base: position 64,879 of record VZTU01009220.1, read on the forward strand.
TTTTTTTTTTTTTTTGAGTGATTGTGGAATTTAATTTAGGAGAGTGCTGTTTTCCAGTAATTTTGCAAAAGGAAAGAGTGGTTTGAGGGTTTTTCAGGGAAGTGGAGTTGTTTATTGACGTCATTTTTGGCGATGATTTTGTTTAAACAATTTCAGTCACCTCATAGTTTGAAGCGAGGAACTGAAATTTTGCAAGGGTGTAGGCTTACAGTATTAAGCATAACGAAAAGAAGGACTGGCTGAAATGTGTGGCAGCAGAGCTCCTGGTACTGAATGATTGGATGATAAAATGCCAGAGGAAATTGCTTGTAGATAAATGAAAGCAATGTGTGCGGGAGGAGGAGGAGGAGGGGGGGGTCACAAGGCAGCTATGCCCTGATGAATGCTGCACCAGGTGTTCCTGCTCTGGAAGGAGGCTTTGTGGTTGGCCTGTAAAAGAAGGGTCGGTACTCATTAGTTTGGGAACAGAAAACAAAGCAAAGCGTAAACATACTGTCTCATAAATGCGTGGCACGCCCCTGCCTTCAATACCACATGCAGGTCTTGTCCTCCTTATCTTCCATCTTGCCACTGCCGGGCCAAAAAATCTGGTAAAGAAGGAGAAGAATCCAAAGTATGGGATGACAAAGAGCCACCAAGAGTCTGTGGTCTGGAAAGTACTTGACATGGAATCAAGCAGCAGGAATGGGGAATGAGTGAGAGGGCTTCCAGCATGTGGGGGAGAGACTGAGCTGGTGTGGTAGTGTTAAGTGAACCAAAGTGATGGTACGTGATTGATGATGATAGTCCTGGTACTGTCAATGTTGTTTGTTGCTGGCTTTGTTAGTTGATATTACAGTTTAGGTTGGTATTGCTTAATGCATGTATGCTCTTGTGTTTATCTTAAGGTGGCTTACTTGCTGTTTTTCTGCTCCAAAAATTATTAAATACTGTTTAATTGTGGCCAACCTGTGTAGATATTAGGATGTTTTTGGTCACCCTTATTGTAATACAAATAATAACAAATACAGTGGAGAAAACTCTTGTGTTTCTTTGATTTAAAGTAGGCAAGGTTTATTAATTTCATGGGAAGGTTATCAGCTGGTGTTTGGTTATGGATATGTGGATAGGCAGCCACTGGCAAAAGAAAAATCCCCCTAAATGTTTTTCTTGTTTTGTCTCAGAAACACATTTTGGATGCTCTGACGATGGTTATAGGAAATCTGAGTTCCTGATTTTAACGTTTCATTTAAGTTCTTAATATCAAATGATAAAAAGTCATCCCATTAAAGTAAATATAGCTATTCTACAAGGGTATATGTCCAGCATTTCACTTTGCTTTGGTAAGAGCAATGTGTAGCCTTCTCTTTGATTTGTATTGTTCTTTAAATATTAAAAATCAGCTGTCCAACTGTAGCACTGTCCTTGGAAGCACGTGGCCTATGCCAGGCACACTTGATCATCCATGAAGCACATGCATGGCCTTCCTTGGTGCCACTGCTCCTCATGGTGGTAGAATGGGACATATTTCTTGTCCAGGAAAAGGTTCTCCTCATCCTAATTTTTGATGAGGCCTCAGAGTAGCAGCAGAAGTTGAGGAAAGGGAGCAGCATCCTACAGCATGATGTAGTCACCAGCAGAGGCTGAGGCACCTCTGGGAAGTGGCTCTTTATGGCTACCTGTAGCCAAAAGGGAGCTGAAGTATTGCAACAAAAAAAGCTGCCCCCAAGCAGTTGCTGTGGCCTTGTGTGGCAGGCAACATAACCTGTGCTGGTGTGTCGCTCCTAGAGCAGCGCTGTGTCGTTCTGCTTCTCCTTAAATCTTCTCTGTGAAGGCTTCTGCAGCACCAATTCAGCATTCATTGAGAAATCTTCCTCTCATGTGTTGCAGTAAGGAGGAAACTGAGTTTCCGAACGGTAACGTGACTGTATCTGTAGCTGGAGAAAATCCGTTTAGTGTGTTGCCTAGAGTTTTATTGCCATCCTCCATTTTATCCCTGGAAAAATACCTGGTTTAACTTTCAGTGTGAAGCTTTGCTGATCAATACGTTACAAACATAGTAAAGTTCAAGAAATTGGCCCCCATTACTATGTTGAGATGAGAAATTGATTTAGCTGCATTCTCTCTCTGCTAATTCATCTGTGCTTTACGTTCCCATAAAAGGTATTATGTGCTGCTTATTTTCTAGCAGTGTCATCAATCCTAATGAAGAGAGAAGAAAGAAAATTTATATTGTGTGTCTATGGGAGAGCTGATTTCTGACTTAGCTCTTAATTTGTAAATGTTGCTGTTGGCTTCACTGCTCAGCATCTCCTTACTGTGCCTCGGATCTTATGTGAAATCTTGGGGCTGGGCTGGTAACTAAAAAATAAGGCCAAGGAATAGAAAGTTAGCTTGCTTTTTGTTTGAAGCATCAAAAAGTGAGATGCCAGTTAAAATTTAAGGAAAGGAATGAAAACCTCATTTATGAATTTCAGATATTTCTGCAGCATTTAGTCCTGTGTTAATTACATCAGGACTGTCTCCAGTACTTACCAGCCATCAGTTCGCTACCCCCAGCTTGAAAATACCCAGTACTTGATTCTTTAGCTGTGGGGTTACGTGTGAGAGCTTTGCACGTATCTGCTAATTGACATACAACTGCATATGGGGGTGGTGCAGTGCTGATGATGGGGTTGGTATAGTGAGAAAAGCAGGCAAAGCAAGTAAGAAAAAAAAGGAAGGGGTTTTCCTGGGCATTCCTTGTTGTTGCTTTTTCCCATTGTCCACTAGCTTGGCCTCTGTAGGGAGCTGCCAGGCGTGGTATGTCTGCAGAACACTTTGGTTGTAGGTTGAATACCACCGTTGGTTGTTTCAGAGCAGATGGGTAAATGAAAAAGAAAGCAAAACTGTATACTGTGACTTTGTTCATGAGCTATGAGGTTTTTTCATGAAATTTAAACATCTTGGCAGGTTCTAAACTGCATTTTTAAGCTGGGGTGGAAAAAATGTCTCAAACCCTTTCTCCTTTGGCTCCACTGATGTTAACCTTGGATTTTCCCTGTGTATCCGAGTATTTCCCATACAAACACAAAGCAATAGTATGTACCTGTCAGTCATCTAGAAGATTCAATATGCGTGTTTAAGACCTAAAGGTATTAAACAGCAGTATAAAGAACAAGTTAGATAAAGTGTTAAGTACACATGGGCTTATTAAAACCTGTCTTATTTCAACAGAGAGGCAAATTACTGGGATTTGCTGAGAACAGCATTAGCAGATAGGGTACAGGCAGGTGACAAACGGTTTGTGTTCAGGGATGTTCATAGTGTTTCAGCTCCCATTTGTAGCAAGACATGAACATGCCCAAGTTTTAGCTACTGAGACTCAATGCAGTAATACTTTAAGCAAAACCTCACTTGGCTCCCAAGAAAATCCATGTGTCTCTGTGTGATATTATCAGCATTTACCATCATCTGAGGGATTCTGTCAAAGAAAGATGTTTTAGACAGGTTAGGCTTTGTAAGGGGCTCTGCTGTCTCCTGTGCTGTGGGTTCTGGTGGAGCAGTTTGGTGCCTGGATTTTGCTGTGGACCTGTCTCTTTCTGTGGGCCTGGGGGAAGGTGAAGGGGGAAGCAGAGGTTGGCCTTGGACAGGGCAGTGGAGCTGCGTGGGGCTGTCTTCCCCAACTTACAGGGAAGCCAAGGGTGACCACTTGTTCTGTGCAGCTGGCTTGGGAGGGGTGTGTGTTATTTCTGTGTGTACTGATGTCCTAGTGTGTGGGACCTGTTATCTGAGATTTTGAAAGAATAATTTAAACAAGTGAATCTAGTATAAAGGTGAGAGAAGGAAAATGCAGTTCAAGGTCACTGATTTTTCCTGAGCCCTTCTCCCACCAGCAGAGGTTTATGCAGTTTCTTCGTATGGCTGGAATGACTTTCCAGACCCTGGCAGGGCTCAGTGTGAATGGAGAGTTTCCCATTGACATCAGTGGGCTGTGACATGCACCTTACGCTTCCAGGCTTGTTTCGTTTGGGGCCTTCCCTAAAAGCAGTCTTGGCAGCAGTGCCTACAAAAACAAACATTGTGTTTTCATTTAAATAATTTAAGATGCCTGGTCTAGCTATATCTCCTCCACTGGGTGACAACCTGTGCTGGTTCTGGCTGTGATAGAGTTAATTCTCTTCATCATAGCTGGTACAGGGCTGTGTTTTGGATTGGTGCCGAAAACAGTGTCGATAAAATACAGAGATGTTTTAGTTACTGCTGAGCAGTACTTAGAGCCAAGGCCTTTTCTGCTGCTCACAGCACCCCATCAGTGAGCAACTTGGGGGTGCACAAGGAGTTGGGAGAGGACACAGCTGGCACATCTAACCCAGTCTGACCAAAGGGATATTCCATGCCATCCGATGTCATGCTCAGCATATAAAGCTTGGGAAGAAGGAGGAAGGGGGGGGATGTTCAGAGTAGTGTCAGTTGTCTTCCCAAGTAACTGTTAGGCATGCTGGAGCCCTGCTTTCCTGGGCATGGCTGAACACCTGCCTGTCTGCCCATGGGAAGTGGGGAATGAATTCCTGGGTTTGCTTTGCTTGCGTGTGCAGCTTTTGCCTCACCTGTTAAACTGTCTTTATCTCAACCTACGGGTTTTATCACTTTTACTCTTCCGATTCTAGGCCCCCACCCCCTGTGGGGGGAGCGAGTGAGCAGCTGCGTGGGGCTTAGTTGCCGGCTGAGGTTAAACCACTACGGAACCTGATTGTATCTTCCACACCTTTGACTTTCATTAATCCCTCCCTTCCTGATTGCTACACCTTCTCTTCTTTATCTATCACTAGTCATGTAGGTTGCAAGCTCTGGGCCAGCAAATCTCTTCTCTGTGAGAGCATCCAGCCTGTCTTTGGATTCTGTCAAAAGCAGCATAAGGTGCTGTGAAATCTTTACCAACCCTGCAGTAGAGAGACAATCTTGGTTTATTTATTGTATTAACATAATCCATTCCTTATTTTACAGTAGTTGCCAAGCTGGATAAGAAAAGATGGATTTACTTGTATTTCAGTCTGTAATTTGGAGGACTGTGGATGTATCAATCCCAGAGATTTGACAATGAAGTAGTGTCTCCCTATTGATATGGGAAAGAGGTTCTTTGTTGTTCTTTAAGGCAGTTATCATGCTGATAGATGTCCTTGGCAATACTGACTTGAAGAACAGAGTAGCATGGAGATATACTGTATTGAATATAAGTTAGTATTTCATTGTGGTACAAAAGGAATTTCATTCTTGCAGGTCTGCCTATTGTTTGGGGCAAGCTGGTGATATTTTATAAGATAATCACATGGGGGGGAAAATTAATTCCCATTCTTTTCCTTTATGTTTAGATACATCAATCTGAGATCACAGAATGAAAGCAGCATGAAATGTTATGGCAAAGACAGCACAGCAAGATACAGGAGTCTCACAAATCTTCAAAAGTCAGGTAATGTTGCAGCATCATATGTCTACTTCCTAGAAGGCTACCTTGCTTACCAAGGCCCAATGCTTTTTGACTGTTCCACAAAATTTGGGCTTCTGAGTATCTGTGGCTTTATTGATGGACTTCTCAAATATGACTTGTTGCATGTAGCTTTGTGTCCTGTAAAACATTATTTTATGTACCGTGGTATGTATGACACAAGAGATTCCCACACATTTAAATCTTTCTTAGAAAGGTCTGCCTTGCCTATGCTGTCCCATACAAGCAAGATGGAAATTAATTGAAAACAGTACCTCAAAAAAACAACAGAGAAACCACCACCAAACAAAAAATCCCCAGCCACGATGGTCAGTTTTGCGTAGCCATTGGGTGTTACTTGGCTTCACTGTTAGATACCAGCGTGATGTACTTTAGAGGGATTGAGTTTTCAGAGGGTCCTGCAGCTGCATTTCTGAAAATTGGGTCTCCTTTGGGGGAGACACTGGGCTCAAAATAGCTGTTCCCTCCCTACTGAAAGCTTAGCCATATGCTATTTTCCAAATACTACTACTACTGCCTGTTTTTTAATTGTTTATCTGTCTCAGGATGTTTCCTTCTTGCCTGTTTTTACAAATCCTAGCATATGCTCTCCTACTGTCTCACAGCATTTACAGTTACAGAAAAAGGCAATCACATTACAGGCTTCAGAGCATACACTGTAGAGGTCAGGAAGAAACTGGTGAAGTCGTCATAAGGACGCTCACCTTATACTAAAATTGTGTTGTTATTACAGCTGTGGTCACAGCAATAGCTGATGGACTGATGTTTGAGTGGAGAGGCGTTTCATAGAATCACAGACTAGTTTGGGTTGGAAGCAATGTTCAAGATATCTCATTCCAACTCTCCTGCCATAGGCAGGGACACTGTCCAGTAGCCCAGGCTGCCCAAAGCCCCATCCAACCTGGCCTTGAACGCTGCCAGGGAGATGACAGCCACAGCTTCTTTGGACAGCCTGTGCCGGGGCCTCAGCACCCTCACAGAGAAGAATTTTTTTCCTCAAATCTAATCTAAATCTCTCCTCCTTCAGCTTAAACCCATTACCCCTTGTTCTGTCGCTGCAGTCCCTGATAAATGCCCTTTTCCAGCTTTGCTGTAGGCCCCTTGTGGTACTTGAAGGTCACTGTAAGGTCTCCATGGAGCGTTTTCCAGATCAAACAAGCCCAAGTCTTTCACCTTGTCATCATAGGAGAGGTGCTCCAGCCCTCTGATTATCTTTGTGGCCCTCCTCTGGATTCACTCCGACAGGTCTATGTCTGTCTTGTGTCCAGCTCTGAGGTCCTCAGCACAGGACTTCAGGTGGGGTCTCACAAGAGCAAAGCAGAGGGGCAGAATCATATTTCTTTTGATGCAGCCCAGCATATGGCTGTAAAGTAGCCACATGCAGTAAGTGGGCAAGGTCCAACCTCTCTGTCCTAAGATCTTCACGCTGGGCTCTTGCCATGTCTGCAGAACTAGGATCTTGCTGAGGAGAAATACAAGTAACTCAGTTCAGTAATAGTAGTAAACTAAAATATGAAATTGAGGGCAACTTTTATAATAGAATGTGTTTGTTTTCTGGGAGCATTTGAGAGTGCTGCTCTTGATGCAGGACTCAGCAGAAGGTACAGCAATTTATTTCATCTAAGCAGCCAGGAAACCCAGATTGGCCAAAGAGGTTTCAAATGAAGCTTTGCAGGCAGCTTCAGCCTTGATGGAATATGCAGGAATGTATTAGCGAATATTTTTTTAAAAATGTGTTTATCATATGTTTGTCATAGGGGATCAGCCCCTTGAATATTGTCTTGTGTAAGCTTTTTAGTCACTTAGTCATGGAATATGCAATTCGGGTGCCCCTCTGGCCTTAGTCAAGCTTTGTACTTCATTTTGATTTTGAATCAGTATCGTGAGGAGATCCCATCATTTTGTACTCGCTGGTTTTACGCAGTAATGTGGTACCTGCTTCAGCCTCAGCAGTTCTCCAGACTCTTCAGAATACCTCAAAACCGTAACGCCGCTTCACTGACAGCAAAGATAATCAGAATTGTTGAAGCAACCTTCTTTTCTTTCTTCAACACTCATGGAACTGTATCGCCCTTAAACTGAATTGAGTTAATGGCTTTATTTAGAAACCAACCTCTCCTCCTTGAATAACTAGAATTCTGTTAGTTTGGAGAAAAAAAAAAATCATTAAATTACCAGTGCCTCAGAATGAGTTTTCTACTTGGAACTTAGATCAAAAGGAGAGAAAAATGTTTCTGCTTGTTTGTCTTCCTTTCTCCTCCCCCTTTTCTAGAAACTTTCCTGAGATGCTCAACTGTTGTTTTTACTGTTATTTTTGTTGCTCTTAAAAAAAAAAATGTCATTGAAGTAGAGAAATTGTTCAGTTCCCCTCCCAATGCTGTCTTGCTCACCCCTCCTCCAAGTCCAATGTGTTCTTTATTAAACCGAATTAGGACATTCTAGTCTTTCTTAAGAGTAGAAAAGGGAACAGCTTAAATGAGCAGCCACATGAGACTCAGCAGCCTTTCCAACTGCACTGCAGAAGGAGCTCAGCTGCGAAGGGAATGATAATTTTTGAAAGATTTGTGCAACTGTTGAAGAATTGCCAGCATTAATATTAAAAAGCTGCTAATCTGATTTTCCCCTTCCTGCTAAGTGTACACCTTTCTTACTATACTTGCTATAAAATCAGTGTACTAAATATTTTGCTGCTTTTCTATCCTCTTTTTACTTTTGCAATGATTTTATTTGCTATGTTCTCATATACTGAAGTGGGTTTTTTGGTGGTAGTGGTTTTGCCTCGCTGCTCCTGTGGGTTTGTATGCTGATACAGGCATAGATTTGAGACCTCTGCCATTCAAAGAAAGCCAAAACTGAAGTTCAGTAGAAAATGTATGAGGGTTTTAATCCAGGATTGGGGTGAAAAGGTTTTTAGACTTCTAAGCATTTGTCCCTGAAATATAAGATATCCTATATAAAATTAGTGTTGGTCCATGAAATCCATATTGCTGCTTTGGTGTCTGTTCTAACCAAAATAGCTGTGATCCTGAACCATTTTCACCCTTGTTTCCAGTCTCGGCCTCTCTTGACTGTTATATCAGATGTCTTCAGGGTTTCGATATATAATTTAAAGGGGAAGAAAAAAGGTAGATCTTTGAGTTATTATTTTCTCACCTCTCTTCCACCTTCTCTGCTAGTTCCCCAGCCACTTTGCTTAGTGTTACAAATTATTCATTACGTTTCAGTACTGTGTTGCTTTTTTTTTTTTTCACGTGCTTATTTCCTGTGCCAAAAAGACTGGAGCAGGGGTTTGAACTGTGGCTCCACAAAGAGTTACAGAAGCAAACCTGGTATCTGAGCAGTCTGTGGAGGTCTCTGAAAGAATGCCACTCTTCCTCTCCCAATGCTGCGCTTCTCGGCCATCCAGCATGACCATGGTTGTCACATCAGAAGATGTAGGGGTAGTGCCAGCTTTGCTCCTGAAAGCTGGGTTTGAGTAATGCAGGTACGTCTGTTCTTAGGTCGTGCTCTCTTGGTCTTTGAAGCTGTTCTTCTTGGTGGTTACTTGGTGTTTGTATGTCAGTAGTGCCCAGCTGAAAACCATGCCTGTGTCTGCTGTTTCTTACTTAAAGGCTGGATTATTGTTAACCTCTGCGGCAGGGGCTGCTGGTAGCCTCAGCCTTAGCAGAACAGCGGCTGTCGGGAAGAAGCTGCTGTATATCCCTGTGGCTGTCCTAAACAAAATCAGAGAGTGAGTGGGTGTGAATGGTAGTTGTCTTGATTTAGGAACAGCTTAGCAGAAGATCTCACAGCTCTGAATAACAACATAGGCCAATAACACTCTCGTAAGAAAGGGCTAAAAAATTGAGTGAGATAAATCCTGTTTTGTTTCTACTGAAGCTAAGTGGGGGGAAAAAATGAAAGAAAGGAAGAAGCAGAGAACTTCTGGGTTTGGATTTTGTCTTTACCAGTGGTTACAAATGAAGTTTATATTCTATTAACAAAAAAGCCAGCCCCTTGGGAAAACCCTGCCTCAGCCTGTATGACTGGAGGGTAGCGAGGCACGATTAAAACATGTCTCTGGTATTGGGAGAACACAGAGCAATGACACATTTCTGTAAGCAGGCATGCCTTGAGTTAAGTGTTATAAAAAACAGTTTAGACTGCTAAAAGTGGTGGTTAAACCTGCTTTAACTGATGTGTTACCGCCCCGGAGGGAGGGATGTGAAGAGGGATGGTGCCCCAGCAAATGAGCATCTGCTGGTACTGTTGCTTCTGAGTAGCTGCAGGTGTTCTGTCCTGCAGAAGCTGTCTGAACATGGAGGTTGTCTTTGCATCTCCTATCTTATCCAGTCCTTTTTTTTTTTTTTTCTTTTTCTTTTTTTCTTAATCTATAAAAGCATGTAGATTTTTGCTTAAAGTGACAGCTGAAAAACTTGAAATAATTTGGGCAAACCACAGGATCCGATTCCCAGTGCTATGCAACCTACTGAGGCTGCTTAGATCAGTGCTATAATAACTTTATGGCCTTTTAATGAGTCTGCTCCCTTCAGCATCCTACAGTCTTCTGTCATCCCTCTCTGCTAACTCACTTCTGAAACTGGCACTGGCTGGTATTTGGTCCTGGTTTGGCAGCCCACAGTCAGCCCAACTTTCATTCACTGACTTATTTGGAGCGGGTAATCTTCCTCTGCATTCGTGTGGATTTGGGCAGTTTGATAGTGTGACTGTGGCTCGATCTGCTGTTTACCAGAGTTGGAAGAATTCTGCAGGTTTCAGCTTCTGTGGTGTGTGATGGAGCTGGGAGTGGGGGTTTTATACGTTAAAACTGCCATCTCCTTGGTATGTTCCTGTTTTTCGTCCTCTCTGAGTTCCTCTGACTCTGCAGCAATATGGCTTGTGAAGGAGGAAAATCAGATCACTGTTACTGAAAACTGAGAACGTTGGACTATTCCTCCATTTCATGCTTAGGAGAATGAAGTTGCAGCATGCTTCCAGGAGAGACTACTACTTCTATTGCCTGACAATTGCTTGTGTTTGAGGAGGGGGATGTTTGGAGTGGGTAAAGGCATTTCAGATAACTGTGCATGTCCCTGGCTTTCAGTCTGGGGAACGGAGCCGTGTGAGTTGCAGGGGACCGTGCTGAAATGATGAGAAATGAGTTGGAGTGAAACCTTGTCTCTGTTGAAATCAGTTGAGCGCCTATTAGTTTGAGTCCTGATTCCATCCATAAACTTCAGGAGGGTATTTCTAGGCAGTCTGCAGGGATATTCCTGTCCTTTTGCATTTGTTTTCATGTTTCTTTGTAACGATTGTATGGCTGGGCTGTATCTGCAATGTCAGAAAGGTAAGAGGTTAAGTAGCAGGAACGACTGGTGGGAAGAGAAGGAACAGAACTACAGAACCATTTTTGCTTTAAAACTCCTGCTGCTTTTAGTGGTTTGATTTAACCATTAGAAGTTAGAGTTGTTGTGATAAATTGCAGTGATGGGTGTTCAGGCACGAGCGCTAAACAAGAGGGAGAAAAGCCACCCTTTTCTTCTATCACTGAAAGAAAGAGATCATTCAGTATGCTGCCAGTGGCTTCTGGGTTGGCCAGAGACTAACCGTGGTGCCCCTAAAGCCTTCGTGATGTTGTGTACAGCACTGAAATGCTCTGTTAGATTGTAATCTGACAGGAAATGTATACTGTTAGCATTTTGTTAAAGCTGGTCTCAAATGCTCAGTGTATGCAGCATCAAACCTGTGAGTTTAAGCCTGCTCAAGTGAAAAAAACCCCTGGTGTCTAAGAGACTGGTTTATTACTGCTTATGCATTTATCAGTGTGCCTGTCTGGGGGGGTTCTGTGTTACTTGAAGGTAGAATGACAGTGTTTTTTAAACATTTGCACTTTTCTCTCTCCAGATCAGTGGTGCTTTTGAAAGGGATTTTCACTTTTCCTTTTATTTTGAGGGGGGTGGGATGGGGGATGTGTGTATGTTAGTGGAATGGGTGTTTGAAAACAGTTCATATTTTTAAAATGTAATTCATATGATGACTAAACTTTCTGGTCCTTTTGTGACTTGATTGGTATTTTAATATAAAACTCCATTATAATTTTTTCATATTTTAACTTTTTTTGTATGTGTGTAACTATAACAACTCTGTAATCTACCTGCCAGACAGCAGTATGTCCCATCCCCCAAACTGGAAACAAGTTGAGGATGCTGGAACTGCTGGAGAAGAAATTTCCTTGATCCTTTGGTTTTTTTAGTTTTTTCTTCTGAAAGAGTGGAAGAGAGGTTTCTGCTAATGCCTCAGAGCTCAAACCTCCTTGACTGTTTCTCATACCTGTTTTCTGAGAACTGTGCCTGGGTAACTCCAACGTGAAAGGGTGCAGTAAGTGTAATTTGGTGCATGCCCAAGGGCTGATGTTTTCTCTGGTGATGACAAGACTTGCTGTGGCTGCTGGTGGTAGCATCTGCCACTCTGGTGCTGTGACCCTGTGGGTCAGGGGCCTGGCTGGCTGCTTGATTTGTTTTTATACCACCGTCGGCTTCTTGCCACTTTTAAGTGCTCTCACTGCCCTTAATCCTGAAGTTCTGTCAGTCTTCTATGGCATTTGGTCTCACTCAGTGGTTTGTATCACTAATTATTTCTTGTCATTTCAACTAGTAATTGTCACTTCAAACTTTAAAGAGAAGGGCCAAGCCCAAGGGACATGGTATAAGTTGCAGCACTGTTAGTAGGTGAAGTGGGACTTACCCCTTATACAGGGGGTATATTGACAGATCCGATGGTGTCTTGTGTTCATGGGAAGATGTGGTCAGAGCATCTCAGTTGAGCTTTCTTGGCAGGTATAAGAGGATATGCATATTCCTGAGTAGGATCCCTCTCTTCCTCCAGAAGTTGATGGCCTTTCAGTGTGAAATACCACACAGTGTTTATTTTTATGCCCTTTGATTCTTTTGTGGAGGCTTTGTTTAGTTTCTCATCATAATTTTTAATGGGAAGTCTTTGAAGTTGGGTTGTGGCTGAAGAATCCTGTTGGCAGCCTAGCCATTCATTGTTGACTCCTATCTTTTTAATTGTTCATTTATAAAAATATGGAAGGGAGCATGTTCAGAGAAACTATGAAGCAATGAATATTTCTGGAAAGGGGAAATAAACTTGCAATTATTCTCAGCCATTGCTTGTCACGTGACAATGTTAAATGCTAATGGCTGCAGATGGTTTACACAAAAAACACTGAAAGGCCTCTTCACTGGGAGCTATGGTTTTTCTGTCATACATTATGCTAGAACGGAAAGGGGTTTTTTTTCTGCCTGCAGCTATGTATTACCCTTATTTGCTGTTGCTAGCACAGAACTCGTTAATATGTATTTGGCGATGGTTCAAACCAGTGACTTCACCTTTATCCATCTAGATGAAGGATTCTCCTCAGTTTAAAAAGGTAAGAGCGTCAGTATGCCAGAGTCTTTGGTGGAAAGCATGATGATACAAAAGGCAGATGTGAAGGAGGCAGAGTTGAGGTTGTGGTCTAATATTTCTGTGCTCTTGTTAAAGTTCTGAGTCACCTTCTATGTTAAAATGTATTTATGTATGCATAGGTGTATTGTACCTCCGTGTGCACGTGTGATTGGAGACACAGTGATTGCTTCATGCTGTGGAATAGTAAAACAACCCTATAATGTGCCTATGCATTTGATTTTGTTCATTGAAAGCAGAGCAGACATCTGTAAAGTGTTAATTTGAATTGCAGTTTATACAGTAGAAGTGATAGAAGGTTGCATTTGGTATAAATTAGTCTGTTAAAATGATGCAGGCTGAAGGAGGAAGGGTGGGAGGGTTAAACAGAAATTGGAGTTCGGCGCTCCCGAAGTAAGGTGAGTGATTGGAAAAGATTTCCATGGACTGGCTTGGTCTTAGCATTAATCGGGTTTCGGATAGATGGAGCAAACAAGTCTACATGCACAGATGCAGTTGGGTAACGATGCTCATGGGTTGGTTTTGTGGGGTGCTTTTATTGTCACGGCAGTGAGCATTACTACTGCATCTTACTCTTCAGTGATGCTCTACTCGCCTGCCACCAGTGGACACCACCTGTGGATACCCTGGAACCTGGGAGAAGCTGTGCAAACCAGAGTGCAGCTAACTTCTATGATGTCCCTTTAGATGCTGCTGTCCGAGTGCTGTCAGCTTTGTTCAAAGCCATGGTTCTGTTTTACCTGCCTTTTCAGGCCTTTGTGGAAGCACCCAGGGTGTGAGCAGTACTTGGTTTTGCATTCTGAAATGGGCACGTTGCTTCTGATAGTAGGGCTGGCAAGGTGACTTGGCTTGCTGGTTAACTGTCTGGCTACAACCTGTCATGAGGGAGCGATATGTGTCCAGCTTGAGCTGCTTCAGTGTTCACATGCTTTAAGGGGAAAACCGGTTTTGAAGAATAAACCTTTATTGGTTTGTCAGAATGATTTTATCAGAGCACTAGAGAAGAGGCAGGATAATGGGATGCAATGAAGTAATCTCACTGCTCCAGAGTAGCCCAGCTGCTACAATTTTGCAGCTGATTATTTCAAACTAGGAGATTTTACAGTTTCCTTGGAGGCAGTAACAATAGCAGTTTATGCGGAGAGTCAGCACTTACCTGGTCTGTCTTTTACTCCACAGGTGCCTGGCACACTGAACCTACTGACCTGTGTAGGATTTGTGCTGTGGTCCATTTATTGAAGATGTGAAGCAACATCGAGTCCGAGATCGGAATTACTGACAGACTGGAGGAAAATATTAGTCCTTGTGCTGCACATGGACATGCTGAATTATAAGTAATTCTAGTTTCTTTTCCCCTCCCCTCCCTTTCCCTCACTCAGCTATCTCAGGGTTCACAGAGATTTCAATGGTTCGCGTGCCTGTAAGTTTGGAACAGAAGTGACCAAAAATGGGGGACCAGCAATTGTATAAAACTAACCATACTGCCAACAGCAATGAGAACTTGTACTACCCACAGCACCAAATGAACTCCCTTCCATCTCTAAATCATAACTATGGGGCATCTGTTATGGATGCTCCCCAGGCGTCCCCTCTCTCCCCCCAGTTTCCCCAAGACTCAAGAGACAGTATAGCTTTGCCTGTAGGTTCAAAAAATCTTGGGTCAATGGATACATCTAGACAAACCAGTTGGACACATTCTGGCTCAGGAAACCACATCCCAGCGAGGAACAATTTGAACAATCAGAGCGCCATGTGGAGCCCCCTCGGGCAGGGGGAGTCCCATGACGGATACCAATATTCTTACTCTCAACCCAGTGAAAACCGGTCGCAAAAAATTACCAGTGGGGTCCTGCATAAATTGGACTCCTTTACGCAAGTATTTGCTAACCAAAATCTGAGAATCCAAGTCAACAACATGGCTCAGGTTTTGCACACCGAGTCTTCGATGGTGGATAATTCTGGTGACAGTGCGCTCCGGCAGCTGCTGTCCCAGAAGCCGGCAGTTGAGCAACAGCCTGTAACTTCCAGTGTACAAAGATATCAGCCAGTGCCACAGCAAGCACACCAGAATTTTGCAAGCACACAGCAAAAGCAACAAATGCAAGTCATGCAGCACCAACAGCTGTACTACGACTACCAGCAGCATTTATCGCAGATGCAGCAGATGCATTCCGTGTTTCAGCAAGGACAGGCGCACGTTCAGCAGATGCAGCCCCAGCAGCTCTTACCGCAGCAGATGCAGCACTTGCAGCAGACTCAGTACTACGCTCAGCCGCAGCAGGGACACCAGCGGCTCTCCATACAGGAGATCCAGCAGCAGCAGCCCCCTCGGCAGCAGCAGCAGCGGCAGTGTCCGATGCAGATATCTCAGTATTACCAAACGCAACCTGTCATGCAGCAGTTACAGCAACAGCAGCAACAGATGCAATTGCCGCTTCCTCCATATCACAGGGAACCAGATCCAAAGACTATGCATGAGCCCCACCAGTACCCTCAGGATCCAAGTCATCCTGTGCAGCTTATCCAGTTGGGAGCAGTGCCTCAGTACTGCTACCAAGATCCACATGAACAGTACAGGCACTTGTACCCGCCGAGTTTACTGCAGCAGCAAGATCAGCAGAAGCAATACCCCAGTGAGAGCAGAACACCGTCTCTGAACTCCCACGTTGGCCTCACTCCACCAGAGACCACGGAGGATCCCACACGGCAGGAGATTAATTCTGTAGGTAACACTGTCCCTCATCGAACTCTTTTGCCACCCTCAGGAGTTCATCTGAACAACAAAAGCTCTCAGCAAGACTCTCCCAGCGCCGCGTGGCCTCAGGTAGGTAATATTTTACATCCCTGCTCTGCCAAACTTGTTTTGCAGAAGAGTGGCAAGGTGTGGAAACAAAAGGGTTGCGGGAGAGCCGGAAGGTTAGGATGTGAGTGGTGGGTGTTGCTGGGATGTTTTGGGGAACTATGTTAACAGACTTCTCCCATCTACATTGCTGCGTTGGCTTCAGGCCAGGCTGGTGGCAGCACAGAGCTGCCACTTCTGCGGGCCTGCTGCTTCCTTCATGAGAGGCTTTGAGACGTTCTGCCCTGGTTTCTGAGGAGGAGGGGCCCAGTTACAATGAAGTGCTCTTGCGAATTTTTCAACACCCAAGGCTTTGATTGTGCAGGAGGACTTGGTCAACTCCCCCGTTTCCGAAACGTAATGCTTCTGGGTCAGAGTAAAGGCTACAAACAGCAGCTGGGTGTAAGACAACTTGCGCTAGCCATGCTTAGAGGTGCTGATTTGGTAATGTAAGGCTCTCAGCTCAGAGGCTTTTAATATTTGTAAAGTCATATGCAAAATGCAGACATAATACTGTGATGACTTCACTTATGCATTTATATTTCCTGAAAAATTCTTTTCCCCTCTCCTCCCTTAATAGCAGGTGCAACTGTCAGATGGCAGACTGCAGCCGCTGTCCCCAGAACAAAGGTATTTTTTAAAGATTTCTTTCTGGTCTTTTTAATGTAAATAGGAGAAATACAAAGGAATGCTGCAGTTTACAGAGAAGGGAATGCACTCTGGGTGGGTAATAGATGTCACCCTTCTGGTAACATCTTTAGATTTGTGTTTTGCGAATTTAAGTTTCTGTGATTCCCACCCTCTCCCAGTAATAAAATCAAGTAACTGCTTTGTCTCTCAAAAAAACAACAAACAAATCCAAAAGACCCCACAAAGGAAGCAAAGGAGAATCAAAAGCTGGGGAGCAGTTTGCTCTTGCCGTTGCATTTGTAAGAGAAGGGCTGATGTGTTATTTGGATTTGTATCTTTGGCAGCAGGGATCTCCCGCTTTTCTTAGTCTCACCTGTGAAGGGCTGTGGTGTCCTCCAGCACTGTTGTCTACCATAAGTGGAGGCATTTTGTCCAAGTACTTATTAACTGCTGTCATGAGTGGGGATACATATTTCTGTCATGGTAGATCTCTTGGGTTCTTGGACTTTTCCATATCGAGGCCCACGTTTTGATGAGCACGTCCTACTCGAAACTTCCCTTCTCCCCACTGTGGGAGCAGCTGATCTAGATTATTGCCCACGTACTCCACAGCACTCACCCCATGCTTACTTGTGGCTTCATAACCATCTAGCTGTATAATTTTACTGACTTCCTTGACTGGAAAGCTTCCTCTGTATAAAGGGAACATGCCAAACTAATGTCTCTTCTTCTGTTCCATACTAAAAAAATGAAAATAAAACCAGTGGCCAGAACAGAGAAGCACTTCCTGAGAGAGCTGATGCGAAGAACAAGCTAATGTGTTCAATATGCTTGAAGGAGTTCAAGAGTTTGCCTGCACTAAATGGTCACATGAGGTCACACGGAGGAGTAAGAGCATCTCCTAATTTCAAACAGGTAGCAGTTCGTTTGGCATCAGTATTTCTCTCTCTCCTTTTCGTGTTGATGTTTGCTTGCTTTGCCATGCTTTGCTTTGCTGTCAGAGCCTGTTCTTCTCAGCACTGTTTTGTTACATCACACCCTATGTAAGTAGAAATATACACATAGGTCTGCTAGTTTGTAGGCCAGAAGTCTTGCTTTAAGGTCAGAGGCAGTGGTGGAGGACAGAACAGCGTTTCTTGCTCTCTGTCTCTGCATGTTACAAGAACACCCTACAAAGTCATGTCAGTAGTGTCTAAATCGCCCCCATCCCCCCTCCCCCAATGTTTGTTTATTATATTAGAAATATCAGGAACATCAAGTCTTCCTTATTTTCATTTGGACTACTTGGATGACTAAGGGATGTTTATTGGAAGCCTTCCCAGGCTTTAATTGAAGGAGCAGGATTGTTGAATCTTTGACAGCTTTCTTCCTGAGTGTTGTAGTTCTATAGGTATCAGCAGATACCAGACCAAAAATGTAGGTTTGTATTGTTTGGCACAAAAATAACTTGCCCTATCAGTCAGTCTTTTAGTGTCCTGATATTTTAGAAATTCTGCCCTAATGGGGGATACCACAGGAAGGCAAAGAGCTGCCTGAGTTACACCATCTGTGTCTTTGTTTTCAGATGGGTGATGGGGAATTCTGTCTTTGCAGTGATAGAGGGTCACACGCCTGCCTCCCCTTCTGCAGGCTATCTTGTAAAGATGCTTAATGTGGATATTTATCACTGAGGCTGAATCCTGTGTAGGAATCCTACATAACCCTGCCAACTTTGTCCAAGGCAGATAGAGGGTCCAAGAAGCAACGCTGTTGTGTTCCGTAAGCCCGGCTGCTTCCCAGCCGCGGCGCATACGTTGTGTAGCATATCCATCCTGAAGCTGCCCGCCCTCACTCGGGCTGAAAGCCTTTAATTGTCTGTGCAGGATGAAGGGGAGAAACCACCACCACAGCAGCCGCTGCCTAAAGAGGTGGATAGCCTCGCGCCCATCGTCATGCCAGTGTCTGTCCCTGTAAAGCTTCTGTCACCTGAGCCCAGCACGCAGCCCTCTGCCAGCACTGCCACAGTCAAAGACAAGCCTGCCAGCTCTGTGTCAGATGATGAGATGCCCGTTCTCGTGAAGATGACTTACTCTCCACCGTGCAGTCCAAAAGTGGCCAACCCCTGCTCATCCTCTGTGAGTGCTGCGTTTCTTGCCACTTGCTGTGCCTGTTAAATCCCTTTGCTTATAGTGCTGCTACTTTCCAAAACATCCATATTATTTTAAAGTATTTTCCAGAATATTGATGATGCCTAATAAGCAAAAAAGGCCTGTAGCATCAGAGCATCTCTTCGTCCGTCATTTGAAAATATTAATTTCCCCTTTGCTGGGGTATAAAGACCTCAGTTGAAAACCCATCATTTGAAATTGGAGTATGATATTCTTTTATCCACTAGAACAAAGGGATTTAGTATCTTTTTACTGTTTTTGTGTTTTCCTTTTCAGGCTGCTTTGTTTTTATGTTATTGCTTAAATTCAACAGTTGTGTTTCTTCCTGGTTGGGTTTTTTTTTTTGGCGGGGGGAGTTAAAAGTCAAGATACCTGTGCTTCTCATTTCAGCCCAAGGCAGGTGGGCACTCTGCAGTGCTTGCAGCCTGTGCTCTAGGCCGATACGAAGGTTGCTGATGCAGAGTTTTGCAGTGCAGCAGTGTTCCCCCTTTCTCTCTGCATGTGTCAGGTCTAAGGGTTAATCACTGGGAATTCTGATACAAGACAAACAGCTATGCTTAGTGCTTTCATTTCACTCATAAAACTGAAATTGCCAGGCAGCACCAGGGATGATGAGCACTTGAATGAGATATGTGAATTTTCTTCATTGTTTTCCTGAGAGAGTCCTGGAGCAAGCAGTGTTTATCTCACGTTCCGGGGTAGGAGTATGCGTTGCTCGTTCTTGCAAGTCCATGCTTACAGACCACACCATGACAGGATTACTGGGGAGTGTAAGTGCTGTGTGGTGTATTTTTGTACAACACTCCTGTGATTTTTCTGTTTGTTTTCCTTCTCAGGAGGCTGATGGTCAGAAATGGGGACGGCATATGCCATCATGGGTGACTCCTCTATAATATTTACGTATTTGTCATCCCTCTGACTGTTCAGACATGCACACTAATTTTAAGTATACACTAAATCTTCTACTCTCTTCCTTTCAGACAGAGGTTTTGCACATAAACTCTTTACTTATCATGGAAGCCAGCATCTCAGAATACTTAGTTTGTAACTCAGCAGTGCAATTTTTCTATTTCTAGTTTCTGGAGAGAAAAGGGACAGTCTTTTCTGAATCCTTGAGCTCTGAGTGGGAGATCTCAAGAGACATCAGAGTAGGTGGCTTGGGCTTGTGTATTTCTGCAACGTATGTAAAGTGACTGTGATTAAATCTGCCAGTGTTTGGCTAAATGCACATTCATTCACTCAAAATTATG
This sequence comes from Zapornia atra, assembly GCA_013400835.1. Lineage (NCBI taxonomy): Eukaryota > Metazoa > Chordata > Aves > Gruiformes > Rallidae > Zapornia > Zapornia atra. The sequence continues at coordinate 84,655 of VZTU01009220.1, forward strand.
CTTGCAGTCTTTGTTATTGCTCAAGCAAACTAAACTCATGCGGTTTCCCCTCTGAATTGTATCTTTTGTATAAGCAGTAGCATTGGAAATGTTCAAAGATCTACAGTTCCCTCTTTTTCTGTAAAGAGATTGTGCTATTGGAGATTATTTTTTTAATACCAAAGAACTGGAGCTGTGTTGCATTTATCTGTACTGTGCTTTGAGCTGTCCAGAAAAGCTCCCACAAAGCTCATGGAATCAGTAAAATCAAACAGCAGAAGGAAACTAAATAATCAGCAAGGCTACAAGATGGTGGGCTGAAATTAGGAGTCAAGTGAGACCCATCAAGATCTACCCAGAGTGTGTAGGTGTGGCAGTAGGGCCCACAAGGATGCATTCGGTCTTGGGTGATGGGTGTCAGTTCCAGATGCTTCAGAAAAGCACTGGGGTAATTCTGCATTGAGACCTCATGGGTGTAATGATCTCCTTGAATATTTGATGCGCTTGTTAAAATACTTTTTGAAGTGGTGTTGGCATAACCACACTGAGGCGAATATGCCTGCTGTTGGTGAAGCAGCTTAGGAGATGGAGTTGTATAGGACTTCTAAGATGTTTTCTTGGTTGGTTTGCATTAATCTGATGAGATAGGAGTACCAGCACTTGCACGTTTAAAGAGCAGGACAAAATGAGTCCTTAAAGGCTCGGCGCTGGTCTTCTGGGCTGTTTTCTTTAAGTTTTGGGTTGTTTGGGTTTTTTCCCTTGAGTTTAGGGTTGGGTTTTTTTTCCCCTTTCTCCTTCCTTAACACTAAATTGCACCATCACAATGGACTATGTGATTACAGGTAACCCTCACCCATTCCCTGTTCCAATGTCCATTCTCAAAAGTCTCTGTAAAGCTGCATTTATTCCTGCAAAAGGAAAACTCCTCCAAAACTTAATGGGTGTTTTGTGAAAGAAAAAAATGTCAACAGCTGTTGGAGAGGATACAGCCATGATCTAACAGAGAGGACAGGACCTCTGTAATCAAAAACATTTCCACAAGCTGGAATGTATTAACATAAGGGATAAAGGGTGACACTGCTAATGCTCCTTTAACGTGGTTTTTATTGGGTGATTGTGACTCTCAAGAACCACCCGTGGTGTAAAGATGTATGTTGTCTAAACATACATTGCACTAATTTACTTTATGTATTAGTAGAATTTATCAGATGATGCAGACATTCTGGAGTAATCCTGTAAAAAAACTTTCTCTCACTTTCCTAATTTATCCTGAAGATGATCTCCAATCTGAACACCTGAAAACAGTACACTTAATAATACTCTGTTCATGTACCAGCTTCTGGTTGTTCTTAAAGCACAACCCAAGAACCTGTTTCTTCCTACCTCGCTCTCAACCCCCCGAAATCCAGATTCCAAGGTTGCACAAATTCTGTGCCTTCTGCTTCCTGGGCTCTGGGAATTTATTGTTAAATTATTTTTAAGGTTCAAATTTTAGAATTCTAGGCATATTACAGTGTGGGACTTTCCCAAATGGTCATCTACTACCCTTTTTCCTCCTCAGAAAGAGGAGAGAGTTAAGTTCAAGATTTGTTGCAGCTGGACTGTACTCAAGCTGATGGGAATGTAGTGATAAGAGGCAAAGAATTTGAATTTATTACGTTTGTCTTCCTTTGCTGCTGCTGAGTACTGCAGTAATTTCACTGAGCTCATGTGTCCTTCCTAGTCGAATAAAACAAATGCATTGGAAAACATTTCCAAGTTTCTAATAAACTCTGACTGGATCATGAAGTAATTCCCAACAGCCTGTGAGTGCTTAGTGCAAGTAGAAGTGCCCAGGGTGTTTGGGTGGAGCTGGAGAAGGGTGTGGGAGACCCATGTCCTGGGAGAGCCATTGCTGCACCTTCAAAAGCTGGCAGCAGCTTATGCATGTCTGTGCCTGTGGCTCAGCCCTACCTTGACCCAGAGGGATCGAGCGAGATTGAGGGTAATTTGTCCTGCTTTTTCTTGCTCCCTGAGGTTTCTGTGTGGCACCAGATGCTGTACTGACGAGGTGTACTGTGTTGGGACCTGAATAACTGCCTGGTGCTAACGGTTCTTCTGTGGCTGTTGGCCTAAGCTGTAGGGGTTTGTGTGTACAAAGCACGTTTTAAGCATGCCTAAATACTAAAGTTCTGTGTGTTTCCATTTAGGAGATTAGCAAAAAATCTCATCAAATTGCTGTAAAATTGGAAGAAAACTTCAAACCACTGCAGGACAAGAAGAAGTATCGGCACAGGCCTGAACCTCTCTTCATACCTCCTCCTTCCTTCAACTTCAGCATATCCCACTCTGGTGCCACACTGTACCAGAGTCAGCTTCGCTCTCCCCGTGTCCTTGGAGATCATCTGCTAGACCGGACGCATGAGCTCCCCCCCTACACTCCACCACCAATGCTTAGTCCAGTTCGGCAAGGGTCTGGTCTCTTCAGCAGTGTTATCACATCATCTCATAGCACCTCACACACTCAGCTGCCTCTTACTCCTCTGACACCCACTCCACGGGTGCTCCTGTGTCGGTCCAGTAAGTATCACATTTATGGAGTGGCAGGAGGGGGAAAACGCCACTGTCCTCTCTTCCAGTGTTACCCTGACTGCTCTGTGTCTGGCTAGTTCTGCTGCTTCTCAGGAAAAGACCAACTTTGTCAGGGTTTTTTGCCTTGGGCTTTGTAAAGGTGGTGGCAAAGCATGACGTGAATAGAGGAGCCTATAGCCAGCGAGTAAGGCTGTGATCTTTCAAAGCGGTCTGCCTCAAGGAAGGGCCAGTATGCCTCTCCCTGTATCTGGGGCCTCTCAAATGGAGGGAAAAGACCTGATTTGAGATGTGCTAAGTGTTTGTTGCTTGGAGCTTCACAAGAAAAGGCGTCTAATCACATACAACTGTAACAGTAGAAACCTCTGCAAGTTAGGATGTTTCTGCTACCTGTAACAATTTAGGCTGTTTCTATGGCTACATGTTGATGAAAGGTAATTTTTCTTTAATAGACGGCAGTAACATTGTTGTTAATAGGGAGGTGGTAATGCAGCCCAGGAGGTGGGACATCAGTAGCGACACAGTTGTTACCAAAATACCCTTTTAAACTCAGAAACTTCAATCTCTGTTTCAGATAGTATTGATGGAAGTGTCATTCCAGTGACGCCTGGGCCCGGAGAACAGACTGTTGAGCCGTAAGTAGAACAGTATTGGTTTTGTCGCTGCTTTTATTGACTGGCTCGAGCCTAGAGCGTGTGCCCTGAAGTGTTCTGAACTGGGTAGGTGGTGTTCAACTGCCTGAAAAGATGTTGAGATAGATATGTTAAAGGTTCTGGATAGTGTCAGAGGACTTTGGGAGCAGAGTGGCTGTGGGAGATGTAGATGTCGTGGCTCAAAAACAGTAGGAGAGGGAGGCTTGGTGAAGTCACCGAAGGTGATGAAAGGGTTAGTGATGGCTGGGAAGAGCATCGTGAGGAGAACGTATGCTGATCCAGTACTTCTGTTTTTATATACATTAACTGTGGAGCTTTAGAGAGGTTTTGCCTGGTAGGTTCCCCAGGGCAGTCTGTAAACAGGATTGTCCCTCAGCAGTAATGTCTCTTCTGGCTCTCAGCTGAAGCATTCTCTTCTCCATGGATCAGGAAGTTACCTTTTCCGGTATCTAGCCCCTTTGCTAGGCAGCAGGTGTACAGGCTAGCTCGGTCTCTGAGGTGTGATGTCTCAGTATAGTTTGAATTGTGTATTGAAATTTTGGGTTCCCCCAAGAGATCATTCCTTTCCAGTACTCTGAAGTACGTATCCCACCGAGAGTCAAGCATTGCGTAAAGCAGTCTGACACAACTTCCTGCCGCTCCAGCGTAATAGAGGTTTTGTTGGAAACGGAACACTAATGTGGCTTCTGGTTTTGTCTGCACACTGTGTAGGTGAAGACTTACTTTTTTGTCTTTATAGACGAATCAATATCGGGTCCAGGTTCCAGGCTGATATTCCTGAGCTGCAGGACAGATTGCTAATGGATAAAGATGTGCATAGGGCTACTTTGGTTTGGAAACCATGGCCAGAACTGGAGAACAAAGTCTTCCAACAAAGAGGTACAACAACTTGCTGGTTTAGAAGTTCATATGTCACCCTGTACCTGTTGAAGAAGCTCACATTGATTTCTCACACGTGTTTACTGTGCAAAACATGAGAATGTTACTGCGAATGCAGAGCAAGAGTCCAGAAGTGCTTCCTATGGGTTCAGAGTAATAACTTTACCTAGTGGCACTTAAAATGAAGCCTGGGTGAGCTGCCTTCTGACAGCCAAGGGGGAAAAGATTGTTGCTGGGTAGTGGGTGGGTGTTTGGCTTTTTCGGGGTATGGAACTGCCTGGTAAAGGTGGAGATCACAGATGAGAGGCAGCTGACGGCTCTTGGGCCTGTCCTGTAACCATAACTGCAAGGAAATGTGATGGGCTCAGTGGCTCCTACCAGTCCTGAGCAGAGTTTGTTCCTGCTTCCAGCACAGTTCACTTCTGTTTCTCTGCCCTGGCCAGAGCCTTCCTGGCACAGCAACATCATTGGCCTGTGTAAGCCACTGCTGTGGCTCTACCTCTGGCTCTGCAGTAGCCTGTCCCATCCCAAGTACTTATCCCCATCTGCAAGTCCAGTTCAGTCCTCTCCTCAATGAGGGATCCTAAAAACAGGAGATGAGGTATCTGGGGGAGAGACTGTGAAAGCTGCTGCCCTGAACTGTGTTGTCTTTGAGTGGCGTTATGGGATCCTTGGCTCTGCTGTCTGACTGATGGGCTGCTGTCTTACCAGTAAAGTGTTGACTTGTTTCTGGCAGTGGAAGACCTTTTAAACATGAGCTGTTCCAGTGTGTTACCTGGTGGAGGAACTAACGCAGAATACGCTTTGCACTCCCTCTTTGAGGCGAAAGGAGATATTATGGTAAGATAAGAAGCTGAAAGGGGAGATACGATCCTATTCTGCAGATAAATTAGCATGCTTTATTAAATGGATTTAGATATGGTTATATAAAAAAAGAGATTTCTGGTTGATTAGCAGTGATGCTTTAAACATCCTGTAACATTTTTGGGGAATGATTTTTTCCCTTTCATTCTTTAATAAATTTAAATTTCAAAGCAGAGCCTCTCTGAAGGCTCGCTGTGTATTCCATACAGATAAGATTACTTGGTTTATAGCCTTGGGGCTTTGAATGTCTCCCAATGCTTGCTCCAGCCCTGATATTTCATAAGCTTTGTATTTGGTCACAGAGAGCTTAGTCCTCTTCTAGCCCTTAAAAAACCCCTTTTTTGTAGCAACAATCACATCTACTTACTAGTTCAGAACTGTGAGGTAATTGCACACTGTTCTCATAATAATGCACTTCAAATGTTTGCATTAATTTAGTGATTGGAATGTTACTAACTAGGGCAAAACATCCATTTTCCCAGTGTTAGGGAAAGACAAGGCCCTACGCCAGTTCCTGAAAAGCCAATTTAAAGCAAAGTGCATCAGAACACAGGGCTGGAATGTATCTCAGAGGATAGTCTAATATAGTGATTTTTTTTTTTAAATTTTTTTTTTAGCCTGTGTCCCAGTTTCCTTTAGCTTCTGTGAGCTGTATCTGAGGGGTCTGAGACAGGTGACTGAACTTACTGTCAGGACATGAAATTTGCTATACAGGGGCATCTGCACTGTCAAGAGAAGAATTTTAGGGATCCACAAATCATTCCTCTCCCTAATCCAAGGAGGAATTAGCTATACTTGCTGTCATTCCTGACAGATGTTGACCTAAACAGATATTCTAAAAGACTTCACACTATAAATATTAATGCTATCAAACCAACCATTAAATTTTAGTATTAATTAACACTATCAAATCAGAGACCATAAACATATTTGTCTGTGGCAAGCAGAAGGGAGGGAAGAGCTGGAAGTTGCTAACTAATAGCCACATTTGTGCTAATTAAGGCAGGACAGGTGTGCATTAGGTGCTCTCCTGTGAGGTATGGTGTTAATGGGCCTGGGAGTAATTTGATGTGATTTTGCATGACAGGGAAAAAAAACCCAAGAGTGAAAATTAATTCATATCCTCGTACCAAACAGTCTTCTAAATGCAGTTGTATGCAGCAGCTGGCTGCACTTGCTAATTCTGGCTTTCCCTGCTTTTTCATTTAGGTTGCTCTTGAGAAGCTGCTGTTGAGAAAGCCAGTGAGATTGAAGTGTCATCCTTTGGCAAATTACCACTATGCTGGTAGGTTTCCTTGCAGTCTCCCTGCCTCCTGGTTTACAGGGCCCAAGGCCGGCGTCCCGGGCCCGAGCGTGGGATCGTGCTGCACTCTCTGCTGTCTGCTGCAGGGATGGCAGCCTCTGCTAGATAGGTGATGCAGGCAGTGCAGGGATGGCAGCCTCTGCTAGATAGGTGATGCAGGCAGTGCAGGGATGGCAGCCTCTGCTAGATAGGTGATGCAGGCAGTGCCGAACTTGTAACTTTTGTTTCAAGTTTGGCAAATTTTTACCAGACCCTCAGATGTACTACAGGAACTTTGCATCCATGTTGCTCGTTGTGTAGGGTTCTACAGATTTAAAACTGCCTTAGGTCATCTTTTTCTTCTTAAAATGTAATTTGTTGATCTCCTTTTAAAGTTGCTGCTATTTGTAGATTATAATTCCCTGGCAGTAAGGTCTTTGTATTCTGGTGTGTAAATGTCTGCCATGATCTCTGCCTTTCCTGAGGTAGGTGATGGTGCATGATAAATGAATATGATAATCGTAAGGTTCCTTCCAAAATGACAGTGCTGTAACCCTCACTGCTGTTTGAGTACTGAACAGAGCATCCCTCCTTGCATGGATCTAGCCAAAAAACCCCAAGTCTGGGGTGGTGACTTCCTTAACACACACGGCAAGAACTGCATTTTGGTGCTGAAGCAGAAGTGCCCTGTGAAATACACAAGGTGCTGTTAAGCCATTGGACGTAACATATGTCACCCAAGCATAGGTGGCAAATGTCTCTCCTCTGCAGCCCTCCATGATATTCTTGATGCTTTGTAGAAGATAACAACTGCTTGGACACACAGAATAGGGATTTACAGAAGAGAGTGAAGAATTTCTCTTCAGCTTAGACTCAATAGGAAACAAGGAAAGAACCTTCTGGTGGTCAGTCAGTCAGTGTCCAGAGTTGTATACTCATTTCCAGTTACAGTCATTGTCTAAGTACAGAAGCAAGCTACTTCCTGGCTGTAGCAGCTCCCCAGCAAGATTCCCAAGTAACAAGGACTCTTTTGTAAAGCAACTCCTTAACCCCTTGGCCTGAGAACAAGAACAGAAACGTGTTTGATGGCCACTGATAACAAGAATGAATAAATGTGAAAATCCCTCTTTTTGATTCTTGGCTGGGGGAGACGCCTGTTGCCTTTGATAGCAACTCTTTTGCAGTCCAAAAAGTGGACATATGGGTGGACAGAGAAGGAGAATGTCAGCCAGGAGCTTTGACTAGGGTCTCTGGGGTCCCTTTTCCAAAGAGGTGATGCTAAACCATACATGTGAGACAGCACAGGGCATGAGAGCAAGAAGATAAGGAGATATCCCAGCAGTCTCATCGTCAGTGAGCCATCTAGTTAGCAGAGCAGATAAGAAATTTCTGCCTCTGTGGCAGAGAAGGAGTAACCTCTTTACTGAAGCAACTTCACAGTAGTTTCAGAAAGTGTTTTATTGTGATGCAGGGAGACAGGAGAGGCTGTTTTGTTTAATGTCTCACATGAAATGATGCTAATCCTTGTTATCTAGCACTGAGACCTGTGGACATCAGTGTATCCCTATTGCTTAAGCAGGAAAGGAAGCTTGATTCTGTTTACCACAACATGAACCAAAATCTCGCCATTCTGGGTTTAAGTACCATAAACTAACACGACAAAGCATTACTTACTAATGCTCTTGGATGCAACATGTGATTGCAACTTACATCAACAGCCACGCTCTAGCACCATGCCGCAGCTCCTGAATAATAGCGTACTTGTGGTTGATAATCAGCCTCTCAAGGCATATGGGAATTCCTCACAATGTAGTGTGTGAAAAGCTTAATGTAACTTCAAGTGGTGTTTGTTTGGGTTAACTCTTTGGGCTGTCTGCTCCATACTCAGAAATCACAGCTCTCAGGCACCACCACATTTAAAGGTAGAACAGACCAAGATGGAACATGGCACTGACTCACGAGAATTAATTGATGCTACAAACATTAAACATCCAGACTTGGTCTTCAGTGTTGCCCTCGAATGAGAGTACAAGCCAGTAGCTCACCTTTGGAACCTGTTGGTTGTGAGGGAAGCAAGGTATACATCTTCAGACTTGTCTGTTGCGCGCCAACCCGGACATGGGGCTGTTTGGAAGCAAGCCCTAATCTCTCTGTCCTAATGCTTTGCCATCTGTCAGGATGGTGTTTTAGGGAAGAGGGAGGGAACGTGTATCTGGTACAAGAGGAGTGCTGTTGCAAACACGTGAATTGTTTTTGTTTGAAGAGTGGCATTTCTCAGGTCTGAAGCTCCCCTGCACTGAGAACTGCAGGAAAGATGATCTCTGAAATAATGTGCTTTGGGCAGTCCAAAAACTTCTTCTACAACCTGTGATAGGGTATTATGGGTCAGACTCAGCATATGCTGTATGTAATGGATTTGAGCCACTGCTCAGGGGGCTTGCTGGGTGTAGGTGTAGCCCCCTTGAACCCACAGATTGGGCCAAGCCCCTGAATTTCAGAAAATACTCATTGTTGGTCAATCAGTGCAAAAAACAATATAGCAGATAAAATGCAGAATAAATGTCTAAATATAAAGCTCAGCTTTAAAATTTGATCTGTATTCCAAAGTCCAAAATTCTTTCTTGCTGCATTGCAGATCTCTCTATACGTGTTCTCTATATCTCCCTCAAGCTAACAAGAGCAAAAGCTGTTTCCCAGCAACCAGAGTTAAAAACAGCTTTTCTTCTGTTTCTTTTCCTACACAGGATTTATTCTATTAATTAGGTTACTTCCAATTAACCCGCATAATCTCATAAGGGTCCCTGCTAATACCACTGCTATCTGGGAAACTGTGAGGCCTGAATCCTCCATAGGTGTACAATAAAATTAGTTCACGGGAGTGATTCTTTCATATTTATTTTTTTCAGGAGGGTGAGGTAGAGGCAGAAGGGCATGACTAGAGAGGCTTGCTGAAAACTAAAATCTCTCCTTTAGTCTTGTCATGGTTTTTAAAGTTAGGTTTTGGCGTGGCAGAGTAGGCTTCTGGACTAAATTAGTGCATTTACCCCTGGCCGAAGGGAGGGTAAATGCAAATGACTGGCAAGTTGTGTAAGAAGGGAATGACGCTGTTTCAGGGTGGGAAGGATGGCAAGGCAGTGTGTCAGCAAAAAGATCTTTGGGTGATAACAGAATAAATAAAACTCATGGCTTGAAGCCAGTGCCTTTTTCTGATGCTTATGAGAGTTTTAGTGTAAATCTCTGTGGAAATAACTAATGCGTGCTTATATCCAGTACTGCAAAAGCCTGCAGAAAACTGGCTGCAGAAAAGTTAATGTTGCAGTTTTCAGCATGTGACAGCTGATACCTTCAGCAGGGAGATACCTGCTCTACGCTCCTGAGCCTGGGACTTGACACCAAAAAGCAAAACCTTTACAGTTAGTGGGGGAAAAAAAATAATTTAAATAGACATAAGTAATTGAGTTCAATACCACACACAGTGCCAAGCCCAAATTAATTGAATTCAGCGCAGAGGCAAGCATTTCTAGGTACCTATTCAAGAGAATAGGTAACATTGACAGGAATATTAGGGATTTCTTTTGATAAAAGTTTTAGATGTTTCAGAAACTCTTGACAGAGCGAAGTAGAATCTCCTTATATTGTAAGAGATTTCAAAGGCATCTGCTTTATGGCTTCTTGCGTATCCTTCCTTTAATGCATGTAACGCTGCCCGCGCTTCTAGACAGGACGCTGCTCTGATGCAGTAGAGCAATCCTGTGTTCCTTCTGTTTGACTAATACCGAGGAAACACAAATTCATTTCAACTTAGATGCTGATTTCACATCTTCATGGGCAGTTAGGCTGGTGAAGCAATCGCAGAATAACAGTATTTGAAAGTTTTATCTACAGCTTCCATTAAATGGAAGCACTTTGCACATAGTGCACATTGCTGCCATCTTTATCTACTTGTGGCTGCTATCACAGAACGGTCTTACCTCAGGCCATGCAGCTGAAGAGCTGCAGAAGAACCTAATAAGATTTACTGTCTGGAGAACAAAGTCATAGATGAACTTATGTATCACTGAATGTGAAGCGGCCTATATGGGAATAACTAATACAAGCTTTACATATAAAATTGAGCTCTGTAGTGATAGCTCTCAATTAGAGGCAGACTTTGGGATTAGCTCTATGAAAGCATCAGCTCTGTGTTTTACAACAGCTAAAATAAAAAAGCCAAGTCAAATGTTAAGAGGATAGAGAACATGGTAATGCCACTGTGCACAAGTCTCTGGATTGCTTTTGTGCCGACTACTATGTGCCTTTCTGGTCCCTTCATCTCTGTAGGAATGTTGTAGTACTGAAAAGGGTTCAGAGAGGGACAGCTGTAATGACCAAAGGCGTGGGAGTGACAGAAGGGACATGCAATCCTGAATAGCATGGAGATGATGGGCAAGATTGGGTTTGCTTTATTTTCCTCTTGAAAATGATGGGTCATCTAGTGAAGTTACTGAGCGCCAGGAAACGAAGAAAAGGAGATGGTACTTCACATGGAGGGAAACTTCTCAGCACAGGATTTTTTGGGTACAAGAAGTTTAATTGGCTGAAAGGAAGAGTGGGTCTGCACTTACAAAGATACTTACTAAATAAGCAAATTGCAGCAAACTCAGGAAATTCCCCTGCACCCAAAGTGGTCGGAGGTTAGGAAAAGTTAGGGAGAGGTTGTGTTTGCTTGCCCTGATCTTAACTGTTTCCTAGGCAAACTGCCTGTGACCAAGCACTGCTGCAGCATGAATACTGCTTAGAGGGGCTCGAGGTCTGAGTCAGTACAGCCATGCTTGTGTTTGGGAAAGAGCAATCACTGGCATGTGCTTGAGGTTTCCCAGTTTTTGTTCGATATTACATCATCATAAAGGTGGTGAGGTTTTATAATTTGTAATGAATTCACTCTTTTTTTCAGGCTCTGACAAATGGACGCATCAAGAAAGGAGGCTGTTCAAAGAGGCATTTTCCACCTACAGCAAAGATTTCATATTTGTACAGAAAATGGTAGGGTTATTTCTGTTCTGTCAATTGGTTTTTTTTCCAATTTGCTGTATTCTGTTCCCTTGCATTTTTCCCTCCAGTGCCAGACCTGCTTATTGCAGGCGTAGAGCCAGCAGTGGTTACAAGCGTGCCATTAGGAGCTGTATATTCTGTTTGGTGTACATATGCATGCAGCTGAAGCACTAGTAAAACCAGTTAAAATTAAAGAAATAAAATCTGTTCCTCTTTTGTTACATCTAAAAGTTTTCACACCTGCAATCCAAACAAGTACAGTGCTCCGCTATCATTTTGGTGTTCTCTGGCAGTTTATTAAAAGGTACCTGAGTCACCAGAAGGGGTTTTGAAACCTGTTAATAGAGAAGAAAGTGAAAATTAAGCCAAAACACATTATTTCCTAATAGCAGAAAGAGGATAGTGGAGCACCATACTTCCTTCTGGCACAGGAGAAAAGACAAGGCACATACAGCTCACGGCAGAGTAACTTGTTAGCTCAAATGTTAAAAAACATTTCTGTTCCTGGGAGCCGAGTCTTAATTCCTTGATTTCTCAGTGGCATCACATGCTTGAGCTACAAAACTGTAGTCTCAGTTGGTTTTTGACTTAGAGTTTGGAGAATCCCAGAGAAATGTACTGAAGGTGAAATGGTCAACACAAATGTGACTGAAAAACAATAACTAAAAATAAATTCTTCTGCAAGAGTATTACTGTTGCAGTCAAACTATGTTTTTTCTCCATGTGAATGTTTGAGAAGTAAAGCCTTCCTGGAATATATTAAAATGGTGTTGAATGAAAGCAAAAAATTGAGATTGGACTATTTCTGCAATTACTTAACTACAGGTTAAATCAAAGACAGTTGCACAATGTGTGGAATACTACTATACCTGGAAGAAAATTTTGCGTTTGGGACGGAAACACAGGACACGTTTAGAGAAGAAGAGGGAGGAATGTCTGGTAAGTCTAAAAGAACATGAGAAACTTTAGCACTGGATAATTTTCATGTTCATTCTATTTCGAGGAGGAGGTTGAACTAGATGGCATATATGTCTTCCAACCAAAGTTGTTCCATAATTCTAAACTATGTTTCATGAGACCTTTCTGTGAGCTCAGCTACACTGTGATTTTGTGTTCTTGGTCTGTACTGGGATAAAAGTGTTTTGATTAGTGTGTTATCTAACACTCGTCCAGCAATTATGGCTTTTGCTACTGATGAAGCAAGTAAACCTCTAATTTATTCCTGTGACTGTGTGTCTTCATAAAGGCTGTTCTAATATTCTAGTGCAAACACCATTTACACAGGCCAGCAATGCTATTCGTTGTGTGTGTGTGAGGTCTGTATTACTGGTAGTCCAAGTAGACTTAGGAGATGTCTTTGCTTGTTTTGGTTTTTGTGGGTAGTTATTTTTAATGAACTATTAATTTGACAATGAATATAGCACACATCTGTAGATTCTTGGAGGCACAGCGCTCTAATACAGATGGGTAGTTGTTTTGAGCACGGCAGTGAAGCTTCATGAGCTGTAGCTTTTCCGTTAAGGGCTGGTAGTTCCAGTAAGACCGGAAGTTTATTCAGGATGGGAAAGAACACTGAAACTAGGAAGCAGATTTGACTAAGCAGTATGCTGTTCCAGTACTGTCTATCTGTATGTATCCAGTACTGCTTGTCTTTGGACCGTATTTCTAGTATTGCTGAAATGTGTTGTCTGTTTCAGACAAGTGGGGAAGAGGAAGTGTTAGAGGAAGATGAGGAGATTGAAGAAGACAGAAAGGAAGAAAGGGAAATGCAGAAGTCTCCTGACCCACCAGCTATCCCTCTTGTTGGACCTATAGATCTGCCTGCCCTTCAGAGTCTTTCACTTTCTTCGTCCTCCTTCATCTGTGAAATGCCAAACTGTGGTGCTGTACGTGTGGTTTGGCATCTTTCATAGCACGGGGGATTGTATACTAGTGAACTTTGTTTTTCAGTAAAGTGGGTGTTTAGACTATTCCTGGCCAATGGGATCTCCTGAATCTCTTTTGGACAAACTATTTTGCCTGCTTTTAATTCCCACATCACAAAACACAGGCAATACGCTGGTCTGTACATACAATTGTATCCTCAGATGTATTGATTAGAAATACTGTGTGTTACCAGCTCCAATTACCGTTCTGCAGCAATAGGATAGCTCACTGCTTTGTTTTTATCATGACTGAGTTTGACTTCAGTGGGATGTAGCTGAGAGCAAGCAGCATTAGACCAGTTGGATTGTTTGTGCATATTGGATGCGTACAGTTGTCCTACTGGAATATGCATTCAGTGTACTTCTGTGCAGTTCTTGTTCCAGTGCACTTACTTCTTGATTTTTTTTTTTTTTTTATGTCCTCTCCCCCCTTTCACTGTGCCACCTGCCAGGTGTTCAGTTCCCGGCAGGCGCTCAATGGCCACGCTCGCATTCACGGGGGTACGAATCAGGTGACGAAAACACGATGCACCATCCCGGGCACTAAGCAGAAATCCGGTACGCAGAGCGGATACTGCTCCATCAAGAGCTCGCCTGCCCACAGCACAACAAGTGGTGAGACTGACCCAACAACAATTTTTCCTTGCAAGGAGTGTGGCAAGTAAGTGAATGTGACTGACTGTCTGCAGTGTCCCGTCACGCTTGCCTGTATGTTCCAGGTGAATAGCGCTGTGACAAAAGCCTTTATTTTGCTCTCACGGTCTTAAAAGAAGCTTCCCCTTAGATGACGTGCCCTCTTAGAAGAGCCTTCAGAAGGGTGGTTTGTGTGACATTTTGGGTGCTTCTCTTGCAGTATTTACTACAGTTTTCCTGAATCCCTTTATTTACCTACTAGAATTTCTGCATCTGACAGTCCGGCTTCCTGCTTGTGACTTGCATGTGACAGTCGGTCACATGTGTTTCTCTGTGTTTCTGTGCTTGAGCTTGTGGTATTCCTTCACTGCCTCAGTGTTGCACAAGATTGTAGTGAAACTAAGTATGGGGAGGATAAGGATGTGCAGAGATACTGTGGGAGCTACAAAATACCTCTGGCAAAGTCTGAGTAGGCCATTCTGATACTGTCACGATGTATAAATCTGTTAGTCTGTCCCTGAAATTCTCACCATGGCATTGCAGCCTTCTATTTCAGGACAAGGAAGCAAATGTACTGATAGGTTGTTGAGTCTTTTTTGGCTCACTTCATCAAAAGCAATGCATTTTTATCGGATTTTTTTTTCCTTTAAAATTTAGGGTATTTTTCAAAATCAAAAGCCGCAATGCTCATATGAAGACTCACAGACAACAAGAAGAACAGCAAAGGCAGAAGGCTCAGAAAGCTGCTGTGGCAGCAGAAATGGCAGCCACTATTGCAAGAACTACTGGGCCAGTTGGGCATAGTTTGATCCCTCTGGATCACATGAGTTTGGTTAAACATGTTGAAAGTGTTGGTGACATTGACGACGATGTTGTTCAGGAGCTGGGTGATGTCATGGAAGAGAATGAAGTCATGGATGCTGACCTTTTATTGGATGATGAAGATGCAGATCTCCTGCAGGATGATGCTGAGTTGTAAATAAAGTTGTTCGATAAAGACAGCTACTGAGCACACCCTGAATGGATTGGTCAGGAACCCCAGACTGCTTGTTTGTTCCCCACTGATTGTAAACTACCTGTTGAAAATGATAATTCTTTTTTCCAGGTCTAGAAAAACAAATCTGCTTTTTTCCCTTTTTTTAATTAATTTGTGTTTTGGGGGGAAAAAAATAAATAATTGGTACAAATATTCTTATAAAGCGTTTTTATCTGAGCTCATTTTGCTGATAACTTCCAAGGCCACTAATTACAGAAGTTCATGGTTCTGTTATCACTTCCCTCCAGATGATCCCAGTAGGATCTTTAGTCTTTAACTCTTCCAGGTTTCATTTTGCCCCATTTACAGAAACGATCTTCACACACTTCTGATGGAACTTTATTTTTTGCCTGTACTGGATCACTTCCAGCATCTTCTAGTGACTAAATGTCATCTCTATTAAGGAGATGATTATATTCTTTGTCTTTGTGCTGTCATTTTAAGGGAGCTGGAGTAAAAAAAAAAAAATCTGATTTAACTGTGAAATAATTACAGGAGTGACTGTATCATCTGTATTATTGCAGTACTTTTTCAGTTCTGTCTTGCCTTAATGCATACATCTTAGGCAGCTTGTAAAAGTATTGGTTACACTGTACGTTTTCGAGCTTCCATTTTAGCAAGGTTTTGATCTGCTGATTTTAAAATGACCTAATTCAAGAATTGAAAAAAGAAGAAGATTGTACTGTAGTTCACATCATCTGATGGGAACACTGAATCAGGAACACCGCCTTGGTAATCAGATTGCACTGGAAATCTATTTTGCTGTGACAATAAATCACACTGTTGAATAGCCATCCCGGTGGTTTTAGGAGAGTATATGCTTGAGCAATGCAGGAGCTTGCTCTCTCTCTCACCAGACAAATACAGGGAGACATTCTTGCCCATGGAACAGAGATTGATGGAGTATATGCCTTCAGCACATGCTGGTTATTACTTGTAGACATGACATGTTATTTGTGTGCCATTTTCAGTCGTCCTCATTACATCAGATTCAAATGTTGTTTGTTCAGTAAAACATACTCCAAAGGTGAGTTGACACTGCTCGTTTCTCTCCCCTGAGGTTCAGATCTACATGCTGGATGTCTAACACCATTTATATAAATTTAGATTTGATTCTCTAAGTAAATAGGATTTCAAAAACAAAAAAAAAGGTACCTTGCAGAATTAAGGAAGAATTGAAGTTTAGTTGAGTGGACCTTCAATTACAGAATATGAATACTGATTTTTAGAGCTTTCACTGGTAACAGCACTGATTTTCTTGTGAATTTTGCACAGTAGAGGAATATTGCTAACTTTATAAAATATTTTCTAAGACTGATTTCAGATCTTCCAGATTTCAGAGTGGTTTGTGGGTGTTTGTTTTGTTTTTTTTTAATGGGCTGGGTTTTGTTTTATTTGGCGTTTTTTTTTGTCATCCTCCTACCATCTCAAGCAGAATCTGAGAGATGGATCCTATTTTCTACTGTCTTTCTTCCTTGTGTAACTATGCAAAATGAGGATAAATCACAGCACTTTTGTATAGGAGTACTGGACCACACGAGTTCAAAACCATTGGGACTCATTGGCAGAGAGGTGCCTTCTCTGTCAAAGCCAAATATGTGAAGCCAAATGACCTGAAGTTTCTACTTAAGGTTGAGTGTTCTGATACTAAAGAACAACCCTTCAGGAGAATGGAAGTCACTTCTCAGTTTCAGGTTAGTGAAGTTCCTGTGTACGTGGTTTATTTTAGTGGGTGTTGGGGTTGTTCCAGAGGGGGGTTTTTGGAACTGGTTTTGACCAGCGGTTGGAATTTCGCTCCCTCTGCTGCTTAAGGGATGATGTTCTCAATTACCATACCTGGGAGTTTCAGGAGATCAGGCAGCAGCTGCCTCTTTTTGTCCCCAAACTGTCAGTTGACACACTCCCCAGCAGTTCCTGTCCGTGCTGTGACATGTTCCTTCTACAGGGGCCACGCAACCCAGGACCAGCAGGCTGGCTGTTGAGCAGTACGCTGCCAACTAGATCCACTGATAATATATTTTGTACATTGTGGAAGTCTTAGTGGTTTGTAAAGCGAAGGCTTTTGTGAGCAGCAACTTGTGTTGGCGTTTAGGAGCCTGCGTTAAAACAGCACTGCAGAGTGTACTCTGTCTTCCAAACTTGTATCATTTTGAACTTCTAAGGGACTTTCTGAGAAAGGCTGCTACACTGGAAAATGGAAGCATTTTCAGATTTCCCTGTTAATGGTGGGGGGGAAATTGGGTGTTTAAGCAAAGTGATAATTGAAGTCAGTGAGAGTTCTGCTTGAGGAATGGAGTGAAATATGGTAGGAACACGTAGGCTTGATGCTGAAGAGCAGCTCTGTATTAAAGAATCTACAGTGGAACTTTCCTAGCAACAATTGGGCAGGTATCTGTGCTAAACCCAGTATATATAAATACACATACACAATATATGCCCGGCTCTGTAACATTAATTGGGTGCTGCTTTGTTGTATAGCCAAGAAGATAATAGAACAACAATAACCAAAGAAGTTAATCACAAAGGAAAAGAAGAAATGCATGTTTCTTAAGCAGTACACAATTTAGGCATCACAAATTGACTTCATTATTAAGTGCTGCGTTAAACAGATCCTGTTCTGCCTATTTGTACATAAGTGGGACATAGTTTTATTTCAAAAAACATGTCTTCTTGCTGATGGTTGATGAAAATTGTTCACTATTGAACTTAGTCCTCTTTGATAAAACCTGTACATAGAGAAAACATATTTTATGAGAAAAATCTTATTTTCAATATTTAACTGTTATTTTATTAGAAGATGGTTGTAAATATTTTAGGTGCTTTAGTGTAAAAAGCAGACTGTAATTTCAGGTGGCAGAGGAAGTAAAATAAAAAATATATATACATTTGATACAGCTTGTGATCTATGATGGTTTCAGGTTCCTGCTATTAGCCTTTGTCTTGCACACAGTTTAATTTCAGGTTGATAACCTACCTGAATGTGTGGATTAGGATGGCTTAATAGCATGTATTTTTACTTATTTAAATGAGGGGGAGGAATAAACAATTGGTACTGACCAGAACCTTTGTTATATTAAGTGCTGTTTGTAAAAAGAAAGGTGTTATATGATGTTTCCGGTCACTTTTATACTTTGGTAAAATATAGTTGCCTGGGTTTTGCTAACAGGCCTGTATACTCTTTTTTGTTGTTGTTGGTTTTGTGGTTTTATGGTTGAAGCATTTTTAACAGGAGGAGAAGGATGAAAATCAAGTTTCAGATGTGTAATCTTTTTTTTTTTTTCCCCAAAGGATTCCTAAATTATTCTAGGCCAAAAAAACCCCAAGTATTTATAAAGTTGGGTGGACATAGAGTATTTATGGCAAGAAAGAGTTGTTGGTAAAAAGCACTCAGGGAAAGGGGGAGGAAACTAGAAGACACCTCCTTTCCCCTCTCACGAAACTGTCACCCGCCCTGCCTCAGC
>VZTU01009220.1:103700-119775 GCA_013400835.1 Zapornia atra
GGGCTGTGGGGAGGGGACGGGTGGACCTCCGTTCTTTTTCTTATCCTCTCTTTCCGCGTCTTCACTCCGGGGGGAAGAGAAAAATGGGAGCTGAGGGCTGGTGCTCTGCGTTGTACTAAAACCCGACGTCCCTGGTGCAAGCTGTGTTGGAGCCGGCCTGTTCTCCGCAGTGCTGTCCCGCGGGCAGGGGGCTGCTTTTTGGCTGCGGGGGATTCGGGGCTTACCAGCGTCAAGCTGTGTCTCTGCTCGCTGTCATCGGTGTAGGGGGTCTTCAAAACTCTTCACTGCGGCCCTGTCTTCACGGCAGTTACTTTGGGTGTGAGGGATGATGAATAAATGACTTGGATTTGGAGGTCGTGTCCCAAGTCTGAGTTTACCCTTAAAATTTCAAATCTTTAAGCTATAACATAGAACACAGGAAAACTTCTTATGCTGCCAGTTGTTTCCTGTTTGGTTTTGGCTTCTAGTGATTACTGTCTCGCCAGTTGAAAAAAAATAATGTTGAGGATTTCCTATTAATTTTCTGAAGCCCAAATCTCTCCTTTTCTGTGTACGTGCTCTGTTATGGGCTCGCTTATGGTTCAGACATCTGTCTGTCCAGAATCTCTCAGCCAAACAAGATGAAGGGTATTTTGTATTAGGACAGGTGCACTCTTGTTTAGTGCAAGGCCTTGGTTTGTACAGGAAATTGCATTGTTTTGTTGCAGTCTGAGTGTGTTTTCCACCTTCTATAGCAGCTACTAGCATGAGTGTATCAAGTGTATTTAAATGAGAGACTGAAGGAAGCTGTTAAAACACACTTTCCTGCCTGCTGATGCCGTTGTTACTACCTAGGGTACTCAATGTATTGTTTTGTCAAAACTTGTGTGGAGCACCTTCGATTTTATTTTACAAAAACTTTTGGTGTGTGCCTGCATAATTACTGACAAAAAGAGATAACATGATGGGAATGATATGCACACTCATAGACTATTGTAAAGGCTGCTGGTTTATTCATCTTTACTACATGAAGGCTGAAATTTTTTTATATCCAAACCCACATAACATAATACGCTATGACCCTACATATCTTTGCATGAAAATGGTAAATCCATATTATAGGGTCAGACAGTGAGAAGTAAAATAATACATTGCAGAGATAAAAATAAAAAGCAGGTACAACTTTTAGTTAAAATTCTAGTCAATAGTCTTAACGTTTGTCATCTGGGGTCAGGTTCTGTGTCATATACTTGTGCACACAGTTTAACCACTGCACTGAATGCAGTTTTTTATGCTCATGGCCCTATCTGCTCCCAGAAATGTCAGTAGATTATGTTAGTGTATATCATACTGAATTGAAAGAAAGCGAGACAGCATTCTGACTTAAGAGACAGAGAATTGAGATGCAAAAATAATTTTATCAGTTGTTTCTCATTAATTTTTGATATTACGACTTAAGTAGTTCCCAAGATAAACTTTGAAATGTTCTGGTCATCAACTACAGTGACAAATGTTCGGTGTTCCTAAAGTTGCTGCTTGTGTCATGCACTTCAGCATGTAACATGAGTGCTAGTCTGTCAGTGGATTTGAAAGGCTTGCCTAAGGAGAGATGTTCAGCTGTGGTCTCCAAACAGTCAGCTTTGTAAACAGGAAACTCTCCTGCCTCTTCCTGCAGTCATCTTCCTTATGGGATGCAGAATTTGTAGGATAAACAGCAAAGGAAGCAGAATTACTTCAGGAAATAGCTTTATTCACTGCTGATCTAAAATTAATATATAATGCATACTGGAGAAGGTTTGAGACCTAATAGCATCAAATAGTTAGCTATGCATATCTGTGAGTGACTAAGATGACCTGGAAAAGTGTTGATTCTGGCTAGTTTCTGATGTTACAATGGTAGTCACCTACAAAACTGATGTGTTGGGGTATCTGGCTTCTCAATCCTCTGACTTCAGCACCTGTTAAATAACAGTGTCAAGCAGCTTGCTGAGTACCTGATTTTGCCTCAGCATTCAGCTGCAGCTCCGAGTTTCTCTTAAGCAAGTGAGAGTTCTGGTTCGTTTTTTTTCCTCATCCACCCGCCCGTGACAGACTATAATTTTGCCAAATTGAGAATTAGTGGAAGGAAACTAGAAGCCATGTAACATTCAGAAGGGAGAGATTATTCTAGTATGAAAGACAGTAAGTTACATCTTAACAGTTGTATTCCCTTTTTAACACAGAAAAATCCTGCTGCCTTTGAAATACGGTTCATTTTCTTGTTAGAAGTATTTCTGTATAAATGTTCTCTTCAAAAGAACAAGTGTTAAAAATCATAAGGAACTTTCTGCTAAAAAAAAAAAAAAAGGGAAATTTCAAATTAAATTCAGAGATTTTTGCCTTTATAGGATACTGTTTTCAATTGTTTTTACAACAGCAAGTCCTATTTAGGCTTGTCTCTTGACAAAACCGATGGCTGTCGCACTATGAAAGTAAAACTAAAGAAAAATTTTATCATATACAAAAATAGTAGCTGATGCCACGCAAATTTTTCTGCTAAAAGAATGCTTTGTGGTTGCAGTTGGGGTGCCTGGTTAGTAAGTGTGTATTGGTATAATGTTCCCTTAATGCACTCCTCTTTTTTTGATGCTATGGTATACTAAAACACATTTCCATGCTTCTGTTTTCCTGTGGCTTCTGATAGAGCAAACTCACTAGTTTGGCAAGTCAGTGCCTAAGAATGTGTTATGCTCTGGTGTGCAAAGAGTAATCTTTAATAAATCTGTGTCGACTGTCTGCTTCCTGGTTCTGGTTTGGGGGAAAAAAATAACCCAAGAGACATAACCTATTTGTTTTATACAGGGTTCAGCTTTTCCTGTCAATTATGCAAGCAGAATTATGCAAAAGCAGTGTTTTCCTCTGTAAGTATAAAAGGTCCTCCCTTCTTTCCACTTCTCTTACACACTCTCTAAAAACATCCCACTTGAACAACTTTATGCTTTCTCTATTACCACGTTCTAGAAACTCCAACTTGATGGGAGCACGGCTGGCTGGATCCAGTGTTGATACTCAGGAGGCTAAGACTAATCCTTGGGTAAGTGTTTCATAGAATGGTATTTTGTATATTGTCTCTAGTAACAAAGAGGATGTATGGAAAAACTCGAATTATTTTATTGCCACTTTTAAAATTCTGTCTTAAAGCTGTGAAATTTGCCATAGAGAAGGAAACAATTGACATTATTGGTATTTGAGATTTTTTTTGAAATTTTTTTTTAGGGAGACTTCTATACTTCACAGTTGCCTCCTAGTTACTTTGTTCCTCTGGGCAGCTGTAACTCTGCAAAGCACCAGCTTTTTGGCCACATTCAGTTCAGCAGCCTGCAGCGGCTTAGACAGCCCAAGGCCTTTGTCTCCAGCTGGGAAGATGAGAGCCCGGAGCTGATGAAGTGGGGAGGTCATGAAGACATGCGTGGGATGTCTTGCCGTTAGAATCAGAGTGCTTTGATTTTAACTGGGACTTCTGAGACACATGTTCAGTCTGTATACTACATGTAAGAAAGCCAGAGCCTGACAGGCAGTATCAGACCCACAGTATGTACCCAGCCTTCCTGGTCTGTCTGGTACATTCTGGATTTACTGCGCTAAACTGCCTGGGAGTAAACCTGTGGGAGCATCAGTGCTTTGTGGACACATCAAGGCTTTTCAGATGATTAGAGGGCCCAGGCTGTCAGAAATTGAAACCTCTAACTGAAAGTCATAAATTTGTAACTGAAAGTCATTTGTACTGGGACAAACAGAAAGGATAATACATGTGGGGAAGCCTGCTATGTTT
Organism: Zapornia atra; assembly: GCA_013400835.1. Classification (NCBI taxonomy): domain Eukaryota; kingdom Metazoa; phylum Chordata; class Aves; order Gruiformes; family Rallidae; genus Zapornia; species Zapornia atra. The sequence continues at coordinate 107,491 of VZTU01009220.1, forward strand.
AAAGTAGCCTTATGACTGATTTGTTAAAGTGAGACTTTTGGTTACTGTCCATAACCAAAAGGTTATCGAGGTCCTTGAACGTGTCCAGAGAAGGACAACCAGGCTGGTGCAGGGGCTGGAGCGCAAATCCTATGAGGAGCGGCTGAGGGAGTTGGGGATGTTTAGCCTGGAGAAGAGGAGGCTGAGGGGCGACCTTATCACTGCCTACAACTACCTGAAGGGAGGTTGTAGAGAGGTGGGCGATGGTCTCTGCAGCCAGGTGACAGGAGACAGGACAAGGGGAAATGGCACAAAGCTGAGCCAGGGCAGGGTCAGATTAGATGTCAGGAAAAAAATTCTTCACTGAAAGAGTTGTCAGGGCCTGGAACAGGCTGCCCAGGGAGGGGGTTGGTCGCCATCCCTGGATGTGTTTTAAAAAAGGGTAGATCAGGTACTTAGGGTTTTGGTTTATTACAGGACAGGAATGGTTAGACTTGATGATCTTTTCCAAAGGTCTTTTCCAACCTTGTAATTCTGTGTGATTCTGTGATAATACTCTGTCCACACCCAAGCAAAGTCAGAATTTCAGGTATTATCACACTGCTATTAAAAATGCCAATATTGCTGCTCCAAGCTTGCTTTAACAATGAGCTTCATTCTTGCCTTTGCTAGTGTTTTCCTCCTTAGACTTATCTGGCTTTCCCTTCCCTTTGCTGATGGAGAGATTTTACCTAAGAGTTCGGAAGGTGGGTATCTCTTCACACTCTTGTCTTCCCTCATAGTGAGAACTATCAGTCAACCTCTTGCTGATAAACTGAAATAAGCAGTTAACAGCCTGTGTTTGTTTTTCCTTTTTTACAAATGGGGTGCACAGGCTAAGAAAATACGCAGTGCGTGCATTAATTAAGGAGAACACAGAGTAGTAACTCTTGTCCTTTCTTTAAAAATGCAGGTATCTCTTTCAGATGAACCAGAAACACTGTATAAGAGGTTGTCCATTTTAGTTAAAGGCCACGATCAAGCTGTGTTGGACAGCTATGAATCTTTTGCAGTGCTTGCAGCTAAAGAACTTGGCATCTCTGTTGAAAATGTGTAAGTAACTAATCTGTAGCGTGATATGGTGTCAGATGGGTCTTATGTCAACTACTGTAATTCAGGTTCTGTACTTGGAAGCTTTTTTTATTATTATTAAAGAAACAGGTGTAATCTGATCTTTGTTCCGTCAGTTTATAAACCTAACACTACTTAGATGGCATAAGAAAGCAGCAGCAGTTCTACACTCAGCACTGCCATAGCAGAAGTGCTTTTTGACTACATGAAGGATATCGACAGTACTCTAAGTGCAGTTCTCTCACATCCCTCAACTAGTGCTGGCTGATAGCCCAGTATAAACCATGCCCATGTGGGTTAATAATCAACCGAGCTGATGTCCGATACTTTCTTGTAGATGTTCTAAATGTCAAATGAGGACAAGAGTTTCAGTGTAATCTTTCAGATACTTTGTGTTAGCACCCTTTAATATAGAATTAATTTTTCTTTTTTTGCTTTCAGACATAAACCTCCAAGGAAGATAGATCGATTCACACTTTTAAAATCTGTACACATTTACAAGAAGCACAGAGTTCAGTATGAAATGAGAACACATTACCTGTGTTTGGAGGTAAGAAAGACTAAAAAAAAGTACGTTGTAGGTGCATAATTCAAAGATGTTAACAGATTTTAGTTCAGGAGTGAACAAAAACGTCCTACTTGGGTTCAGGAGGAGAGTACAGGGAATAGCAGAAAACAGCTGACTTTTGTACATGAAATGTGACACAAGTTATTCTGAATGTACAGCTGGCAATTTTTGGATTAAAAGCTGATTTTTACCATTATCTTAACAGCGAAAAGAATGATTAAAAAATAAGGTAGAATTGAGGGTTATCTTTATATGTTTTATGCTCTTTGTTTCTGAGAATCTGTGGGATAGGCGCTTTCTCAGGAAGGGAAGAAGATGCATCTAAATCATTATCATGGCCAGTTGCTGAGGGTTCTGTTCGCTGTGAGTCTGTCCGGCGTGTCTGGACACGCATACTTCTGCCCAGCGCAACGCTGTGTGGCAAGCTAAAACTACGCGGAGGAAATAGAAGAAAGGAAGCGTATACAAACCACTAGCTCTGTGGCTGATGACACAGACTTCTGTATGGGTTAGAATGCAGCTGTGGTTGGATTTCTTAGAAGAAAGGCTTACTGCCAGCGTTTTGTGGCTCCTGGGTGTCTTTACTGTGTATTTGTACAGTGCTTAGCAAAATGGGACTTTGGTTCAAGTCCCCAGACATTAGTGCAGTACAAATGGCTGCCCACAGACCATAAATGCTATTTTTGCCACCCAAGAGAGACCAGAAAATCAAGAATTCAGTAGAATTCTGAAGTTGAAGGATTCATGCCAAGCTTGAACTTAAAGTATATACAAAAGCTGCTAACTTGCATAATTGATAATTAATTTAATTTGATATCTGTAGAGTTACAGTCCACCACGTCGTCATAACCGATGCATGTGATCACAGGTGTTATGCAGAATTCTTTGGAATAAAATAACTACTTCGTACTTGCCTAAGAGCTGTGCACAGTGCAACTGCCACTGTTCAGTATTAGGGAAGCTGCCTTTCCTGTAAGATGTTTGGTCCCATAGTAAGAACTAGAGAAGCTAGGGCTTAGTTTTCTTGTATTCTGTTTGAAGTATTAATAGTAGCTCATTAAAAAAAAAACGTTACATCTGTTTTAGTTAAAACACCTAACAAGCAGTACTGCTGCAGTTTACTTGGAGTATGTTCAGCGAAACTTACCCGAAGGGGTTGCCATGGAAGTAAGGAAGGTAAGTTTGCATCTCACATACGTTAACTGTTAGGAAACTTAAGTCCTGATGCAAGTACCAGTAACTCCTTAAGGAGGGAATACCTGTAGTTCAGAAGGAACATTTCCCAAAGTACTAAAATGGCAAAGAGGCTGTTTGGCTTGAAAACGCCACTAGGTGGCATTTCTAATCCGGTAGATATCTCAAACCGGAATAAATAAAGCAACGCAAGTAGATGCTAACTAGTTTGTGTAATAAATAGTTGCTTTGCTTTTCTTTTAGACTAAGATAGAGAAAATACCCGAACACATTCGAGAGCCAGTCTGGGATACACTACCTCAAGTAGAAGAAACTGAAGTCAAGTCATGAACTCGCCAGGTACTTGGCCCCGTTAGTGCTGAAATGAGTAGCTTCTATCAACCTAATCTGCTGAGACAGTCTACTGTTAAATAAAAGTCCTTCTATAAAGTGGTTGTATAAACACTCGTTTCATCAAGTTATTCTTGATCATAACTCCAGTACATGTAGACTGAACAGCTATAAAGGGAGGAAGTTTGACTGTACTCTGTGACCAGGAACTACGGTTATATATAAATAGATACATATATATAAAGTTCTCGCTCTCCCTTTGATAGCAAATGTCTTCTGAATTCTAAGATACTTGCAAAATCTACTTAAATTTGCATACTGTTTAATGTTATGGATACCACATTTTTTGCTGTAGCTCCTGACTGGACCCCAGGTATAAATACAACTTGCATATTAACTTGTGGTAAGTCGAAACCCGCAACCTTTGAGGACACTGAGGTATACTGAGACTTTTCAAGGCTCCAACAGTTCCAATAGCTTCATTTCCAGTCTTAGTAACTGCTTGCTAACAGAACAACACAGGGATCACAGTACAGAGCTGAGACTTCCACAGGCTTATGTCTCTAACTTGTAGAACCATGTTGCAAAGCAAATGGATACTAGAAGGCGTTACTGTGGATAGGACAAACAGTACATTACGTGTTTTAGTTCACTACAGGGAACAACATGCCCTTTTTCTAACCTCACTACATCAGTTATTGTGTAATCCAGTCTAGCTGGACACTAGTTAGGCTGAGGGGGAAAACCAGTTGAGCGCTCTTTTGCTATTTGTACTGGTTTGAAGGTTACTTCACAGCGAATCAAATGAGATAACACTAAAACCATCACTGACTACCTTCAGATTACATTAAGCACTTCTACCTTTAGTAGGTTAGCAGGAAGGATGCAGCTGGGAGAATCTGCTTCAGTATTAAGGGAGTGGCTTTGATTTAATTGCTATTAAAAGACTTTACAGAAGGAACAGCCAACTGGGTCACAGGACAAGACAACCAGAGAGCTGCATCATACTTACCAAGAACACTCAAAGCTTTATACAGTCACAAAAGAAAAGAAGCTCAGTGTTATCATCAGACAGAAATGGACAATCGTAATGGGAAATACGTGAAAGACAAGAAACCTAAGCTTGTGCTTGAAGATTGTCTAAAGTTTCTAGCTGTAGAGACCTAAAGCTATGTTAGGAGGGATGTGTCAAGATCGTGAATATAGGTGGTATCACTCATGATAGAGAGGAAGCTGCCTGTGCACTTGCTACAATATGCCTCACAACAACAAAAAGTTGATCCAAGCCCTCATGGGAAGACCCACTGCCTGTTTCTCCCTTCAAGGTGTTTGCTTTCCTCAATTTCAAGCTATTCTTCCTTTCTTGCATTCCTAGTAGTCAATCATAACAACATTCCTTAAAGTCATGTCAGACACTATATAGCATGAAGGGAGAAACTGTGAGCTGACGTGGTTAAATAAAGCTGGTGCTTCAGAGGAACAGCCTCTTTCAACTCTATTATATTTTCTTCAAATTTGCCATACTTCCATGCTTTAGCTTTGCATAAGCCACCTGCCAAGTTGAAGCTGCATACAGTATGACTGTGATCAGTACAAAGTCTTTCAACGCAAAATTTTCAGTTTGATACACAGTCAGATTAAGGGGTTGTCTTTTATCATCTTTGGTGGTCAACTCTCAACCTGCAGCTTCTGGCTAAGTAGCCAGTCAGCATGGCTTTCCACTTGGCTCAGAGTTTTAATTACCAGACCTCAACAGGAACTGACTTAGGAGACAGCTACTGAAAGTATTAACCCGTGTGAGTGACCCCCTGGCAGAAGGGACACTTGCTCTTGGGAAAAGTATATTGTTAGAGAATTTCTTGCTTCCAGCCTCATCGTATGTTGGGAAAAGCCAGTAAAGTGATCTCTGGACCTGAACTACATTGACAGAGCTGTAACTAACTGCCGTCACAGATCATCTCTAGCCTGAGAAAGCAGAATGACCTACGCAGTCAGAACTGTTACAGACCAGTGTTTACCCATGTCATGGTTTTAGCCCCAGCCAGCAGCTAAGCACCATGCAGCCACTTGCTCACTCTCCTCTGGCAGGATGGGGGAGAGAATTAGAAGAGTAAAAGTGAGAAATCTTGTGGGTTGAGATAAAAAGAATTTGATGTGACAAAAAAATAAAAAAGGAAACCTACTATTAATAAAAATACAAAACAAGTAATTACCACCTGAAGTCAGTGCTGAGCAAGACCCCTGTCTGCCCAGCCTCTCAGCCCACTTCCTAATGGAACATGACATCATATGGTGTGGACTATTGTGATGGGCAGTTTGGGTCAACTGCCCTGGCTTTGTCCCCTCCCAGCTTCTTGGGTGTCTCCTGCCTTCTTGTTTACAAGGCAGTGTGAGAAGCTGTAAAGTCCTTGTCTGCTTGGCAACAACTAAAAACCTTGGTGTGTTATCAACATTGTTCTCATCCTAAATCCAAAACAACATTACATCAGCTGCCAGAAGGAAAATTAACTCTATGCCTGCTGAAAGCAGGGCAACCATCATAGCTGCCTACTAACCTCAGCAGACCACACGTCTCATTCTTCCCTATATGAAACTGCTTCCTTTTTAAGACTGTGATCCTTCCCTTCTTCCTCAGTCTTCCACTTCACATTTAGGGTTTCTTAAGGCATAGCAACAATTTTGTCTTCAGTTATGCGTTTGCATGACACCGTAACTCTGCAATACACTGATCATCTTTTTGTACCTACTAATGTAACTTAAGACATACCACTACTACAACTTAATTATGTTAACTTTTATATGACTATACAGCAAGCTTCTTGCTTTAGAAGCAAATGCCAGTCTCTGCATTTCATCTGCCAGGAAATTAATTGCTATCAATCTGTTACAGTAAGTCCAAGGGAAAGTTATTTACCCAGGAAATTGTGACATGAAGAGGTTTTGCTCTTTGTGAAATACAAAGCTATATTTAAATAGCTTCAAGTCTGCCATTGTCTTAGATCAAAATGCACTAAAACAGGCAGAGTCTATTATTTGTCCCTTCCAATTAGAAACTGGGGAATAGAACCTCACATGCTGATCGTGGCTTTTCCTAGCAAGTGCTGTTAGGAAATGCCACCTTTCCTCTAGGTTCCACATTTTTCCAGCCATGAAAATAGCATAACTGGCTTTAAAAATACCTTCCCTGTCATTAATGTTAAGATATCTTGCTCCTATTTAAACATTTCATCCTCAGGTTTTGGACTAGTTTGCTGTGCTCGTCTCAACTTCAGGGTTGTATTTTTTCCACAAAAAGCCCCAGTGTTCCCCTTTGTGTGGTGAAAAGTGGAGGTTACAGTTCTAACAGATACTTGTAAGCCAGCCATGCTGAATCCCTACGGCCCTCGCGGGATCCTCGTGTAAGGCAGCACATCAGTGCAGCAAGGCATGGGTGTACCACTGCACACCCATACAGACCCAGTACCTCAGTTGATCCAGTTTGTTCAAAATACAGGAATCAGAGAGGTATTAAATTTATAGTAAGAATATTAAGGAAGAACCTTTTCTCACAAGAAATGTGTGTGTTCAGGTAAGTGCACACAGGGCATGTAATGTTTCTCTTCTATAACATTTATCTACATTTTTACAGTAAGGGGACAGTGTTATGGGATTTGGGGGTTTGCTTCCCTCTGAAAAAAGAAGTTGCTGTCTCGCTGTTCAATCAAAAAATCTCTTTACTAAAAGTACCTCTTTTGGAAATGCTATTTACTGAATTACAAGAAACACAATAGATACAAAGTACAGATTTTCTTCTTTCTGCTTAAAACACCACTCGCTAGATCAAAGACTGTGAGATCAGTGTATCATATCTGCTGATGCAGGGTCTTCTGTACGCTAACAAATTAGCGTCACTCATCTTCCATTCCCTCCTGCCATGTGAATATAGCTCCTCTTTGCTTCACTATTAGAATCTCTTTCTAGTTCCAAATAATAGCGTGCTTTTCTAATGTAAGTTACTGCAGATATTCACAGGGCTTTTCCCCTAAGCCATTAGAGTACAAAAGTTTAACCTTTTGCTCAGAGAAAGTGAGAGTATCTGTATTATGGAGACACTGTGACATCATAACTGAGGAACGCCAACAAGACACCAAACATCTACAGCAACTTCAGATACCCAGAACTGATTACATCTGCTTTAGCCTGTGATGGTAAGAAATCAAAAAGCAGACAGTTTAGTTTGCTAGCAAAAAGTAAAATGCAGCAATGAAACTTGCAGAGCAAAACAGTCATTCTGCACTATCCAAGAGGGAACATGAAAGGTAGAACCGATGTTCTACATATAGATTAGTTCAAGCACATAGTTTGCAGAAAAATGAATTCTAGTGGTTTAAACAGGACTGTTTTTAATCTGACCAATTCTTCCCTAACATCAGCACCCACCCAAGAGCAGAGAAAGTCATAATTCTTTCCTATTTTCTCTAGCAGCACATTCAGATCTATTCCTCTTACTTCAAACTTCTAATAACCTTCCCCTGTGTGGGCTGTCAAGGGCTGGAAAACCCACCCTCGTGCTCTCTCCAGACCATTTTCAACAACCTGGGCGGGATGTACTGTCAAAACGAGTTTGAAAGGCTGAAAAGAATGTATACATTTTTCTGGGTGTTCATAGAAAGCTTAGGGCTGGTCTTTATCCCCTTCTTTCATGTTCAGCTTTCCATTTCTGTCATACAAGCTGCGATGCACATGTCTAACAAGTTGTCAGCAAAGCTGTCTACTGTGTTATGTATGCTTCTGCAGAAATGGGGGGTAGGGGGGATGTGGGGTGTATGTGTTAAGTCAGTGCTGCTACAGACAACACATGAATTCAGGCATCTTATGTGGTCAGTGTACTTTGGAGCTTTCTAAAATCTTCCTTCCCATATCCTTTATTTTTTCAGTGTGTAAGCTCGGTGTTCTTTGATGCATACAAAGGTCATGGTAGTGGGTTTTGCATTAACAAATACAATTACAATACCTTGTAGTAACCACAGTGCAAGGAATTACAGCGGCTGTAAAAATATCAGCCATCTTATTGTCAAAAGAATTGCAGCTTGATTTTCAACACTGCTCAAGATACACAGTGGGGGGAAAAAAAACCCAACAAGAAGTGGCAAAGCGGTTTCTAAAATATGTTTCAATCAGCAAAATAAGAATATTAGGCTTAATATATCTATTTGAGAGCAAATGTTTAATACAAAGACACCTAGCAGTTCTGTTGTTACCTAAATTGGTTTTGCTTCAGAAAAATCAAGCAATTTGCATAGGAAAGTAAAAAACACTTGCCTGAATAACATTTTGTTGATTGTTAATGCTAGAGGGCGNAGTTTTAAAAAACTGCCACCTTAAATCTGGCCACGCTCTGTTCTTCCCGTGGGTCAGCGTACCCCCTCTGCCTGATTGAGAGGGGTGATCCTGTTACCCTTTAGAAGATAATAGCACCATTCTTCCATCAAACAAGTCGTGCCACATCCTGAAAGTCCTGCAGCTGAAATGGCCTGCTGAAATGGCCAGCTCCAGAGGTACTTGTGTTCTTGTGCAGAGAACTTCCAGGTTTTGAACACCCTGTGAGTAAGAAGTTTGGGGGTGTTTTGCAGTAAAAAATTCTTTTTATATCTGAAGTCAGCAGCTGCCAAACACTGTATTTGGTCGTTTTTTATTTTCACTAGTATTTATCTTGTTATTCTCTATACATTTATGCAAGTAGCACATCAAGGAAACATGAAGGTACTTGCCTTTGCGTAAGTGCCAGCTGTTACTGATGTATAGATAGAGGCAACAGAGAAGATTAAGCAAGGATAGACTGAGAGGAAGGAAGAAATTAACTCCTTTAACCCTTCACATTCCTACAAGCCAGTATCTTAAGACTTACCTCTCTTTATTACATGCCACAAAAACTTTGTGTAGTAAATAAATCACCATTCAGCATTATAATCTGTATGCTGCAAACCATGGTGTAATTTACACTGCCTAGATAATTTATAGTAAACTTAATTGACATTTAGCTCTCTGTGTGTTTGGGTAGGAAGAGTGTGACTAGTACATCTATTCCAATTAAAGACATACACTAAAATGAAAACATGGCACCTCGCAAGGGAAAAGGCAGAAGTAGGAGCAGAAAAGCAGGGATGAAGAAAGGCAAAAAGCAGGTGCTGTGCTGATAAATGAGACAAGAGTGAAGGCAGTAAACCAGCAACTAGGAATCTGTTACATTTAGATTAGCAGAGTTCTCTGAAATCAAGGAAGCGGCTTTCATAAACCCTGTGCCTCTGGAACATGTCACACAGATAAAAGTGTGGAAAATACACAGGTAGCAGCAGCAGACTTCTGCTGCCGGGGTTTAAGCGTGGCTGCTGACAGAATTAGGTCACCAGAACACAGTACAAATAATTCAAGCTTTTTGCCTTGGTTTTCCTTCTGATGTTACTAACGGAATCAAAGGCACGGGTGCACAGGAAAGGCGTAAGAGGAACATTGCTGGTGGTATGTTACCATGCTAGCAACTGGAAGCTCGAGAGTAAGTTACATGATTTCACTACTTCAGGAATGCAAGTTCAGCTAGCAACCTGGTTAAAATTTGTAAATCAAGGAAGCAAGTAGCAATTTTGTTGCATTTGGAATAGCCCTGTGGAAGAGTTTGGCAGCCCCACCCCAGGGAACCAGGTTCAATGCTCCCCTTCTGCAATTCTTGTTCAGGCTGTAAAGCCCCTGGGTGCCACTACCCAGGGCTGGGGGGGCCAGTGGGTGCACCCCCATCATCACCCGTGGGTGTTTTACTGCTCTTCAGGAAAAACACTGACAGCCTTAACGTGGGTCCATCTGTACAAGCCTGTGTCATGGCACTAAGTGCTGCCTGAGCCTGCCAGGCCATACCCGGCCCCCACCGTGGTGTGTGTGCCGGCAGTTGTCTCGCATAGGAGAAACACTTCAACATACACTGCAGAGGTTGACCTGTTACCTGTTACTCGCATGGCCAAAACATACAGACCAAGGGGGACTTATTTTCATTACATCCTCTTCCTCTTGACTGCCTTGGGAAAAACATTGCATCCTGCCTGCAAGTCAGAAACATTAAAAAATTAGTCTGTTGTGTCGCTACATGTTCGCTGAGGAAAAGAGATATGGTTAAGAAAATGATTGGCATACCAGGCTGGGTGGCTACCTGTTCTCCTGTCCCATGGGATATCAAGGGCCATGCTACTTTCCTGCCCGTGCCTTACCACAGGGAAGCTGAGGTGTTAAATCCCCTGGGGAGCCTTTGTGAATGGCAACATGGTGTTTTAAGTAGTTCACAAAAAGTTTAATTCTAAATGCCAAATTCTACCTAAGCAGGATCCTTCCCTGCAGGGTGTGGGGAAGAGGGAGTGAGGCAGAAAGGGGGGCTGCGCTCCCAGGAGTACAGGCGGTTCTGAGGGTGAGACTGAAGTCAGGATGAAGGGGGACGACAGTACATATTAAGCTACAGGCCCAAATCTTGCAAGCTGGTAGAAAACCATCCCCATTATTGTCAAAAGAAGCATGAATAAATGATTACAGAAGGAAGTGCTGGCATTCAGAGTATAACAAAAGGACAAGATTAATGCATTTTGAATTCGTAAGACGTTAGTAAGCAGAACAAAATGCAACTTAGTGTGAAATTAGTAGCCAGAATTTTTGAAAGCATGTACAAACAGCATTGAATTTCAAGCTCTGTCCCTACTGCCACCAGGTTCCTGTCATTTCCCCTTCTTCTTTTTGTTTTAACACCTACAAATGCATAGACTGGTAACTTTCACCACCTCAGTGATTGTGCCTAAATTCAGTCCCCCAAAAGCACCTGAGCCCTCCTGGTTCAGCTCTGAACAAAGACTCCTGCTCTTCCTGCTGTCTCACAGTGCCAAATTGCAGCAGTCAGTAGGAAACAATGGTTGCACCGTAAAAATAAACCTCCTTTTTTCAGAGGTAGGGTTGGCTTGGCAGTATTTTTGCTTTTCCAGAGCAGGGCTGCCAACTCCCCAGAAAACCCGGTAGTCTGAGACAATTTATTTTGCTCCATGTTGTTACACAAGGTGTTGGCTGTGACAGAGGCCGGTGAGGAAATGCATATGGCTGGGACACAGCGGACTGCCGCTCACAGATGTCTGCTGGGGGCTGCTCAGTAAACCGGGTTGGTACTGTGAACTGGGTTCAGACAGCTTCCTCCACACCGGGAGGCATCTGCAATGCCAGTCAACCTTACTGAGAGTTCGGAGTGGGCAGAGCGTGGGATTAACAACGTGCAGGAGTAACTCCAGAGGCTTCTCTGTGGCTGAAGCACAGGTACCATGCTTAGCTGGGGCAGACTACCTATTGCCTGCAGCCGCCAGCTGCCCAGCCCTTTTCCCTGTAAGTTCCCGTGCCTCTGTCCTACTTGGAATTCTCTCGTTTTGCCTTAGCTCTGGCACTCGCTTCTGCAGGAGACAAACCGAAACCTCTTGCACTCACTTTACAGGAGGGAACACGCATCAGTACACTGCAGAGCCCTGCCTCATACCTCATTTACAGCCCCTCCTTGCTGACGGTCAGAGGAGCTTCTGTGGGTCATACAGACCCCCGGGGTGTAAGGGACACGAGGAACCACGAAGCCAAGAACCGCATTTGACCGCAGTGTCTTCATGTAAGGTGGTTTCTGGGAGCTGCCCGTCTGTCTTCGGGCTCCAGCACAGAATTTATGCACCCTTACTCCCCCGTAGGGTGCTAGAGGATCGGGAACTCTGTCATTCGGGGCACGTAGCTTTTAGATGAAAGCAGCCTGACAGGCAGGCCTCTCGCTGGGCCTCCTCTTCCTCCGCCTCCCCTCCCGTGCTGCCGCGGATTTCCCGCACAGCGGGAGCCGTTGGCAACGCGCGGCAGCTCCGGGTCAGCCCGGGGAGACGCGGCTGCTCCAGCAGCGCCTCCGCGAGTCGGGCGCTGGCAGCGCTCCCGCGGCGCATTACCGCGCTGCCGCCTCTGGACGCGGGCCGGGTGGTGGCAGAGGCGCCTATCTGAGATGTAACGCCTCTCCCTCTGGACGCGGCTCACACCCGCCGCCAAAGGCGCGACATCCTCCCCCTGCATCGCCGGGAGGTGCC